>JASDQU010014046.1:174564-195529 GCA_032191745.1 Picea mariana | reverse complement strand
TAATGACTGGGATAGGAGCTCTCGCGGGCCATAAAGAAAATATGTATAAGAATGAAGTTCCTGGAAAGAATAAAGTGGGCGGCGGAAGGAAGCAAGACCCGGTAAGAAGAAAAATGAAATTATCAGTTTTTGGTTAAACCTTTCTATATAAAGAGGTGGAGTAATTGGATGAAGAGCTTGATAAAGACATAAATATGTGATCAGTATGAACTTACTATGGTGGTATCTCATAGTTTGTCACTTGCTCCCTGATGTACTTTTATGGCTCTCCTCAGCGGTTACAGGAACCATCTCAACCGTCCTTTTCTCTTCATTGGTAAGCTTGTCAAAAACCTTTTTAAACCACCCATCGATGTATCTCCTTGTTCATGTCATGTTAATTTCATGCCGGATTTTTATATTAAAGAGTTCACCTTCCAAGTCCCTTAGATCAATAGAAATTTTATGCAATGCTTCTTCAATATCTTGATGTTTAATCGAATAATCAACTATCCAATTTTCCACGTCATCTTCACCATACTCAAGAATGACGTAGATTTTTCGAATGATAACCCTTTAAAGATCTCAACTTGTTCATCAAATTCTTACTTGGTTAAGAAAAACGAGTTGAGTATCAATTTGGGGTCTTGGACCTCATTAGTGTTGCCGACCAGATCTATCTCAGTTAGCTTCTTAAACAATTATTCTCTTCTAGTTATGGCTAGGCTGCATGCTTGAACAATAATATTCAAGTTTTTAACCTTTTCCTTCGAGCATGCGTTCAATTGTTTTATCCAGTTCGGAGAAGGGAGATCCTCCTCTCTTCTTCTCAATTATGTCATATTGGTAAATTTAACACCAAATGGTACAACCGCATTGAGGTAGAAACCTTCCTTGTTTTTTAAATCTTTCTGCAGATATTCATGAAAAGTGCATGCTCTCGTTCCAAAAGAGACCATGCTCTTTGACATTTCCCAATCCTCTATTATTAATTCCATTCTTTTCTTGATATTATTTTCCATATATCCTCAAGCTGATGTGAGAAGGCTTTCCAATCCTTTTAATTTTGTCCCGGGTGTGGTAGGCCTGATCATTTCTAAAGGAATATAAAGTACTGGAAGGGGAATTAAATATTCCTCCAATTCTTTGATTCCCTCCTTTAACCCGACATTCTCTGCTTCAAGGAATCCAATAGAATTATCTAGAGCATCTCCAATTGCTCAGTGTATATAGGAAATTTCGGAAGGCCGCATGTTCTGTAGGTTAATCTATGAACGATATTTTCCCTTCTTATTCTTTACATCTCTTTTCTCAATAATCAATTTTTTGGACTCACTCTAAAAAACAATGCTCTGAAATGCAAAAGACTCTTCTTCGTCGAAGGTCTCGGTCTCAATTATTTCCATTTGAGGGCTCTGGTGATAAGTGTTCTATGTCTGGTCGACGTTGGGGAACACTTTCTCGATATCAATTTCGAATTCCATATCCTCGAGGGAGAGGTCGTGGATATCACTTTCTCTTCGAGGTCCCTCCTCTTCTTGCACATGTTTTTTCTTTCCTTCCTCAAGGGAAGTTTATGAGAACTTTCAGTTTTTCCAAAATGATGGTTCGTATATCCTCCTCCACCTGATGAACTATGGGTTACTTTCTTACTTTGGTAGGCCATTGGAGCCCTGCTCCGAGATGTTGTACTCATTGGCGTGACAGTCGGGGACTGGGCATTTTTCTCACTCATAGTTTTTCTTCACTGCTTGTATGACTCATTGGTGTTGAGTATTGTCTCTAGGTCGTCAGTGTCACGAGAGGGAGTGCCTGAGGAATTGTCTTCGTCTTCATTCATAATAGTATTAATGATTTTTTTTTTAAACCAACAACCAATAGATGTTCTACAAAAATCACACTAGGGTCGAACCCTTTTGCTTTTTCAGCATATTTTAAATTGAGGCTATGGAAGTGGCTTGCAAATTCATCAATCTTGTTCATATTTATGAATATGAAATCCCCAAATTTCCAAGGCAGAGGCGCGAATTGTTTTTTTCTCTTTTCATGGAAAATATTCAACCAATAGTTGTACTTCCTTACTATTTCAACAACAAACACTTTGTCAGATATGTGGCATGGAAGGAAGGAAGTATTTTCCTTAGATCCAAAAATCCTTATAACGTTATAATTTTCTGTTTATTCTAGTTTCCCCTTCCTATCCAAGAACTTACTCGCATGTTCAAACATCCAGGGAGCGTTATTTCCAAACAAAAAATCTTTAAAAAATGAGAAAAAATCATTAAAAACTTCATAAAAATGTTGGGAGGCCTTGTGCCTCCACAATGTTTGATACCAGAAGGTTACTGGGTTGAATTCACAATTTACCTTCTTTCACACTGATAAGGAACTGACAACAATGTGCTCTCATGAAAACCAAATAAGATGACATAAAGAATTTCTTCTCCTTCTTGTATTGCAGCAATTGGGAAGAGATTTCATGGAAATCAACTTGCCACAATTGAAGATGGCATGTTCTTTGACCATAAAATATATAATGTAAAGAATCATCTGGGAGATGTTGGTCATGGTTTCTTGTCCTGTTATCCTCGTAAAAAGCCATGCAATTTCCCGGAAGGGATTTTTAAATGAGCCAGCCTGCAATCTTGTGATGTCCTTGGGGATGACCGCTCAGTTCTCTAGGAATTTAGGTAAAAGTTCAAGTCCATTTTCATGCTTTTTTAAGAACTCCCTGCAATATTCACCCTTGAAGGTGAGCATTGGCTCGAGAAGTCTCAACATCTTACGAAATACCTGAGGTTATAGAGAGATAGTGGAATGGTCCCACAACTAAATGATCCATTGGCATGGAATATATCTCTCAGCGCACCAGGTGACCAACTCCTTAAAATCAAAAACTTCTTGGACACAACCTGCGCACGCAATTCCAGACATCCAGATTATTTCCTTCTGGGCAGAAGGGGATGAATAATAGGAATATGCCTTGCACCACTGAAAAATCTGATCCTCGCACCTGAAAATATTTAGCGTATCTCCACATAAATGTTGTCGAATTGTTGCCATACGTTGATGAGAACGTTCCCTTGCTCCAAATTATGTTAGGAATGAAAGTTGGAGGGAGATGATATAATCCTTTGTAAATATTGTTTTAATGTGTTTTAATAGGAGATCTCCTTGCGCATTTCGCTTATTAATGACCATTCGTTTGAACATGTATGGTAATTTATTAGCATTAAAAGCATAGTAAATGTGCATTGGGAAGGGCGCGAGGGTGGCAGGGACAGACGGGGGCAATATGTGATTTGATATTTTTGTGAACCCGGGAACCCAAGAACCTACGATGGTATGAAGCATGAAATTGGCTAAGTATGGGATGACGCAGCGGTCAGATGAACTCATGTAGGTGGAATGAAACTTAGGCAGTTTGGGGAGTCAGGGGATCGAAATGTATATCACAAAACTCTTTGGTGCAATGTGTCTATCACGGAACACGGGAGCTTGAAATCTCTATCCCGTCAACCTGGGAACCCGCGATCCTAGAATTGGCTAAGTGTGGGACAACACGACGTTCGGTTGGACTCATGATGTGAAGTTGTAAATGGAGGTGATAAATTTTAAGTCCACCAACCCAGAAACCCATGATCTAAAAATGCGACTAAGTGTTAGAACTAGAAAGGGATAGTAAAAGGGAAAAAAGAAAAGGGAAAAACAGGTAAGTGTAGAAGAGGGAAAAGAAAGGGAGAAAAGAATTTGGAAGAATAGAAAAGGGGAGGGAATTTTCGGAAGTGGGAAGTGACCTCAACAACAGGCTCCAATTGTGGGATGATGACCCCCTTATGGTTTGTCAAGAATCCATAATCTCTCATGACAAGGTGTGTCTGGCCATTGGGTTGTGGAGTCAGATTAAGAATATACAAACTAGAAATAAAATTATTGACAATGGGAATGAAAAAGTGCTAGGAGAAGAAACCTTTCAGATGTTGCCCATTGAGAGGCATCATTAACCTTTTTACTTTCAAGTCTTGGAGCATATATGAGTTGAATCCAAGTATCTTTTCGATGACATAGGGTCCGATCTAGAGTGCTTCAAACTTTGTTTGCATGGATGGATTTTCCTTGGATTTGTTCTAAATGAGTACCAATTCTCCCTTCTGAAAGTTCTTCATAGTTGTGCTTTGATGAAAATATTTTTTTATGATCTACTGCCTTTGAGAAATCTGATTTAGGGATTTTCTTCATTCCTCCTCCATCTTCAGCAATTGATTGATCCTTTTATGGATAGGCGAAGTGTCTTCCATATCTTTAGTATTAACCACGAATATCAATGCGTTAATATTAAGGTTAATTGGATTTTTTGCCTCTTTCCCATAAACCAATGGATATGGAGAAATATCAGTACTATCCTTCGGGGTTGTCCTTCTTTCCCATAATGCTTCTGTCAGCTTGAGATGTCAATTCCTCTGGTTGTCATCAACATGTTTCTTAAATATCTGCACAAATGTTTTGTTCGTGGATTTGGGAAGGCCATTTACTTGTGGATAATAATTTGAGTACTAACCCATGATAATCGCACATTGTCCACAAAACTCTGTGAATTTTGACCCAATGAAGATCAAACCATTGTCTGTGATAAATTTATCAGGGACGCCAAACCTCGATGGAATGTTGTCCTTGAGGAATCCAATCAATTCTTCATCATCGGTCTTCTTTAGCACCACCAATTTTGGCCATTTTGTGAAATAATCAGTAGTTGTTAGAATGTACATGTGCCCTTTGTTGATTTTTAAATAAGATAGGTTAAGCATGCAGTTCATTTCAATTTTCATTTGTCTTAATCATAAACAATAATGTTTCAAAAACCAAGATCACAAGAAGAAACACCATGCAC
This sequence comes from Picea mariana, assembly GCA_032191745.1. Taxonomy (NCBI): domain Eukaryota; kingdom Viridiplantae; phylum Streptophyta; class Pinopsida; order Pinales; family Pinaceae; genus Picea; species Picea mariana. Next base: position 190,662 of record JASDQU010014046.1, on the reverse strand, counting down.
AAGAACACAAGAAGTATCCTAGGAAACCCTTCTCAACAAGGGAAGAAAACCCATCCAAATCCTTTGCTATATTCTTCAAGAGAAATACCTTCACCACCAAGAAATACCTAGCACACAAGAGGGTGCTCAAACCCTAGAAGACTAGTGCCCAAGAGAGGTGCACACTTTTACCAAGTAAATGTACTTGCTGAAATTTCCAAACTCACATTAAGGATATGACTCCACAATGGGGAATCTTCCTTTACTTATATTAGACTTGTCCTACTAATAGAAGTGTTTATTGCCTCAATAGGGATGACCTCTTTGAGTCACATAATAATAATAATAATAATTATTATTATAATTAATATTGATGAGATTAATTATCGTTTACATTTATTATAAATCACATTAAGGTGGGGCCGACCTGTACCCTTTACATAACAATTAGGGATACAGACATGTCTGAGTCTTGAACAATATATATAGAAAATGATCTAATACACCCACTAGTGCTCATCCACTAGGGTAACATCTAGTTCACTACATTACACAGAAGAACCAGATATTCACATGTTCACATGTTCTCGTCCACAGACACGTCCAATCTATAGATCTTATTTCCTACTACCTCACACAGGAGAATCATTTGGAATATTCTCGTCAACTCTGCTTCTTAGAGGAGGCTAATATATCATCTTCATTTATGTTCACATGATGATGCACCCAATGCTTTGGGATTTCACATGTTCACCTTGTTCTCAGCCATAGGCATATCTAACTCAATAGATCACCTTTCGCACTGGATAATCATCTGAAGTTCTTCTCAACTCTCTAAATGGAGGAGGTCATCTCTACGTTCCTAGTCTGTCTCAGGAAAGAACCACGTACCCTTCTTAGGGGCTTTCTCTTAGGTTTGTAAGCTGAGAGAAAGACTCACATAGTTGCAATGATCCACATCTCATAGGTTTGTAAGCTGGAGAATGTATCACATAGCTCCAATTATCAACACTCCCTCTCATCTAGGGAGGCATTTTCCACTAGGCCAAGTCTCTCACAGAAATAATCGAACTTTGTCTTCGAAAGTGGTTTAGTGAAGATATCTGCAATTTGTTCATGAGTAGAAAGATACTGCACGTGTATCGTCTTTCTCTACACCATGTCTCTGATATAGTGATACTTGATTTCAATGTGTTTTGATTTATCATGAAACACTGGGTTATCGTAGAGCTTTACACAGCTCTGGTTGTCATAATGAACATTAGTCAGATCCAACTCATGATCGAACAAGTCAGTCAAAAGTTTGTGAAGCCATATTGCTTCACGAACTTCCACACTTAGTGCAATGTACTATGTCTTTGTTATACTTAAAGCCAAAGAGCTTTGTTTTCTTCTACACCAGGAAACCATGGTTGATCCTAAGGTGAAGCAACAACATGAGGTGTTATTTCTGTCTACTTCTCTTCCTTCCCAATCTGCATCGGCATATCCTTGCAACCTTAAGTCCACATTGGCTTCATATATCAGGCCATAACCAATTTTACTTTGTAAGTATCTCAATACGTGTTTTGCAGCTATCCAATGTTCATGTTTTGGTTGGCTCACAAACTGGCTAAGCACATTCACTGTATAGAAAATGTATGGTCTGGTGTTAACCAGAAACATCAAGGATCCAATAATTTGTCAATATAAATGTGGATCTATGTCTCTTGAATCAGTGTCACTGATTTTCTTTAAATCCATTACCATTGGAGTAGGCATGGATTTGTAGTATGTCATTTTGAACTTTTTCAGTATCTCCATAGTATATTTTCCTTGACTTAGAAAAATCTCATATGTTCTCTGCCATACTTCTAGTCCCAAGAAATAATGCATTAGGCCCAAATCCTTCATTTCAAATTTGGCAGGTAATGCTTTCTTACATTCAACAATGAGTCTCTCTTAACCAGTGAGGAAATGATCATCCACATATAAGACCAAAATCAAACACTCATTGCCATCAATGTAATATTACAAGTTTGGATCAACTACAATTTTGTTGAAGCCCAAACTCATCATAAATCCATCCATTTTCTCATACCAAGCACGTGGTCCTTGTTTTAGTCCATATAGGTATTTCTTCAACCTGCATACATGAGATCTTTTGTTTTGTATAATGAAACCTTTTGGATGCTTAATATAAACTTCTTCCTCAATTTCACCATTGAGAAAAGTTGTTTGTACATACATCTGATGTAGCTTCCAACCCATGGAAGCAACTAGTGCAATGATAGATCGGATGGAGGTATATATGGCTACAGGTGAAAAAGTCTCATCATAGTCAACTCCCTCTATTTGTGAGAACCCTTTGGCCACAAATATTTCTTTATATTTTTCAATTCTTCCATCAAAAACATGTTTGATTTTGTAAATCCATTTGGAGATTACTATGGAATTTCCCTCTGGTATTGGAACAACATCCCATACATCAAATTTTAATATAGATTGGTATTATTCAGTCATGGCATCTTTCCATACTTGTTCATCTGAAGCTCCTCCATGACAAGTTGGCTCTGAGTCAATAATGTGGGTCATGGCTAAAAGGTAGCTTGAGAATCTCTTTGGTCTCTTGCTTTATCTGGTTGCTCCTTGTGGAGCTTTATGCCCTTCTGCTTCTTCTAAAGTTTTTCGAGCCCAAGTAGTTATTTTATGTCCAACTGTGATGTCTCTAGGTATGTTACATGGGGCAACTGAATATTCCGGGGAAACTGGATCAATTGGAGCCATTGGATCATCTGGAATAATATATGTCTCCCTTTGAACTGCTGAAGGAGGAGGAGGTATTGTTTCACTATAGATTTCCATCTGAGCTTCTCTGGATTTGTGGAAGGCTACTTCTTCTTCAAAAGTAACATCTCTGCTTACTTCAATTTTTCTCTGACCTAGGATGTAGATTCGATATGCATTTTAGGATTCACCGTATCCTACAAATGTACCCTTTCTTCCTAAAGGTTCTAGTTTGGATCTCTTCTCTCTGGGTACATGAAGGTACACTGGGCATCCAAATATTTTGAAGTGTCTGATATCAGGCTTCACCTTGGTGAATGCTTCTTCTGGAGTATTGTTCTTTAGGATCTGATGAGGACTACGGTTTTGAACATATACTATTGTCCTACAACCTTCTACCCATAGAGTCATAGGTAGACTTTGATCATGTATCATTGCTTTAGTTACCTCAATGATAGTTTTGTTTTTCCTTTCAGCAACCCCATTTTGTTGAGGGTTGTAAGGAACTGTGAACTCCCTCTTAATTCCTGCTTCAATTCAAAAACTGTTAAATTCTTTTGAGGTGTATTCTCCTCCATTACTTGATCTCAATATTTTGATTTTTCTTTCGGTCAAGTTTTCAACCTGAGCTTTGAATTCTTGAAACTTGGTAAGGACTCCATCCTTGTTTTTCATAAAGTAAATCCAAGTTTTCCTGGAGTGATCATCTATGAAGAGTACATAGTATAAGTACCCATTTAAGGATGCAACAGCCATCGACCCACATACATATGAATGTCTTAAGTCCAATATTTCCTTAGATCTGTTGTCACTACTAGAAAAGGATCCTTTAACATTTTTTCCAAGGGAAAAACCTTTGCAAAAGCCTTTATGTTGAATCAGTATCTTTGGTAGACATGTTACCATTTTCCCTAGAGCTGGAAGAGCTCTATAATGAATGTGATAAAGTCTTCTATGCCATAACTCACTTAATATGATAATGTCATGTAGTAGGACTTGAACATGTTTGATGGTCAACTTGTACAAGTTTTTTTCTGGGATACCAATTAATTTGGAAGAGCTTATATGAGAGTCTTTGTGCCATGCAAGATCTCTTCCTTCTGAGAAAGTGATTTTGTAACCTTTGTCTTCCAAGGCCGAAATAGAGACAAGGTTTCTCTTCATTCCGGGTACATATAGTACTTCTTCTAGTTTAAGCTGCATATTTGAATCTAGTTGGAAAGTAGAAGTTCCAACTCCTCTCACATTATATCTGGTGTCATCTCCAAGAACAACATGTAGATGTGTCTCTTTATCAACGAAATGTGTTAGATTATTTCTAAGGCTGGTCATGTGCCTAGAGGCACCACTGTCAATTAGCCAAGTTTTTTCATTGATAGGAACCATACCTGAGAGTGTTGAGATGTTAATGTATTCATTTCTTTGGAGTCTTGTCTTTCTAGAACTGAGCTTGCTTCCCATCATGATTTTTCTCATCTTCACAAACCCTTGTTAATTAGGCTAGAAAACCTAACAGCTAGGCTAGGCTAGCACTTTTAGGTTTTGTTGGACTTATGATTGCCAAAAATAATCATTGATAAATATGATAGCCTTGGTAATCTAAACAGCTTCTTCAAGAAGTTTGCAGAAATGCAATTCATAATTTTTTGCAGAATTTTGTGGCGAAACCCTAAAAACCCTTAGAGCCAAAAATTCGAAATGCCCGGAAATGTAATATGAAACTTGTTGGAGGTGCGTTGAAGGATTCTTTTCCATTCTATGTCCTTTTTGTCCCAAGTGTCCAAGTTTTGAGTGGTGAAATATCTTAGAAGAGGAGGATGTACGAAATTTTTGGAGACCCTAGGAGGGTTGTACAGTTTCTGCAGATGTGTGAGAGAAAGACTGGAAAATGCTCATGCAATGGGATCTTCAATACCTATGCTTTGATACCATGTTGATTTTTCATTAAGATAGGTTAATAATGTAGTTCATTTCAATTTGCATTTGTCTTAACCATAAACAAGAATGTTGCAGCAACCAAAATCATAAGAAGAAACACCATGCACAAGAACACAAGAAGTATCCTGGGAAACCCTTCTCAACAAGGGAAGAAAACCCATCCAAATCCTTTTCTATATTCTTCAAGAGAAATACCTTCACCACCAAGAAAGACCTAGCACACAAGAGGGTGCTCAAACCCTAAAAGACTAGTTCCTAAGAGAGGTGCGCACTTTTCCCAAGTAAATGTACTTGCTGAAATTTCCAAACTCACATGAAGGATATGATTCCACAATGGAGAATCTTCCTTTACTTATATTAGACTTGTCCTATCAACAAAAGTGTCTATTGGCTCAATCGGTCCGACCTCTCTAAGTCACATTATAATTATAATTATAATTATTATTATTATTATTGACCAGATTAATTATCTTTTACATTTACTATTAATCGCATTAAGGTGGGGCTGACCTATACCCTTTACATAACAATTAGGGTTACAGGTAGGTATGAATCTTGAAAAATATATATAGAAAATGATATGATACACCCACTAGTTCTCATCCACTAGGGGCACATCTGGTTCACTGAATTACAGAGAAGAACCAGATCTTCACACGTTCACCTGTGCTCGTCTACAGACATGTCCACTCTACAGATATTCTTTCCCACTGCCTCACACATGAGAATCATCTGGAGTCTTCTCGTCAACTTTGGTGCTCATAGGAGGGTAATACATCATCTTCATTTATGTTCACATGACAATGCACCCAACACTTTGGTATTTCACACGTTCACCTTGTGCTCAGCCACAGGCACGTCTAACTCAACATATCGCCTTTCCCATTGGATAATCATCTGGAGTTATTCTCAAGTCTCTGAATGGAGGAGGTCATCTCTACGTTCTTATCTTTGTATCAGACAGGAACAACGTACCCTTCTTAGGGGATTTCTCTCATGTTTGTAAGCTGAGAGAAAGACTCACATAGCTGCAATGATCCACATCTCATAGTTTTGTAAGATGGAGAATGTCTCATATAGATGAAATCATCAGCACCCTTTGATAGATTTTAGATTAATCAACGCAACAGCATCAAGTCCCCATTGGGAAAATGGTTTTTCCACCACAATTGGTTGCAGAGGCATCACAACTTTCTTCATTTTTCCTGAGAACTACTGGCATGACAAACATCTCATTATTGTGGCGTACGAGTCCCTGAAGATTGACGGCCAATATAATCCCACTCTAATTATTTTGCGAGTAGTTGCAATGGCTGCAAAGTGTCCAACGCATATTCCCTCATGGAATTATTTGATCAATCCTAGAGCTTGATTCTCATCGATGCATCTCAACAGTATACCATCAAAATTTATTTTGAAAAGTATATCTACAATCAACACATATTGTTTTTCCTTCATATTGAGTGTCGTTTTCTCCTTGGAACTCATTGTAACAAGGAATTGCCCGGATCTTAAATAGAATATGATATCTCCATACCATTTTAATCGGTTAATGGTTCCCTGTCTGAGATTGAAACTATCCCATGGACTGAGTTCCCCTTCTCCATAAGTTTGCATAATCCTTGTCCTTTTATTTCCTTCAGTGGCTTGATCTCAATATCACACTCTTGAATTTTTTCTAACTAGTTGGCCCATTTCCCTTCTCTCAACTATGGATTTAGAAGCATCCTGTCAAGGGATGAGGGGATGTAAGAAATAACATGACAGTTTAGTATATAATTCTAAAAGTGTGCCACAACCTTTACAAGATCCAAATCCCATTTCTCGAGTTCTAAATACCTTAACTCATAGTCGTGTATAGTTTTTCTCATAAATCTTATGGGGAGATCTTCTCCATTGCTATTTTTCTGATTGAGGACGGACACAACAACTGCCTCTGTAGAAAATGAATAGAAAATAAAGTCTCTTTTAAAATATGGACTAATGAGGACGGGAGCAGTGGTGATGGCCCCCTTGATATTTTTGAATGCTTCCTGAGTATCTGTTGTCCACTCGAACCTTTGCTCTTTTTTCAGCAACAAATGGATGGGTTTTACGATGCTTGCGTAATCAGGAACAAAGCTTCAAACAAAATTAATTTCCATGAAGAATGACTGAACTCCCTTCTTGGATGTCGGGGGTTTGAGTTCATTAATCACTTGAAATATTTCCGGGTCAATGTAAATAGCTTCGTTGCATACAATGTGGCCCAACAAATTTCCTTGAGTCACAACAAACAAGCATTTCTTTAGGTTGAGAGAGACATTGTATAATCTAAATTTTTCAAATACTTTTATTAAATGATGGATGTGATCCTCATTTTTCTTGAATGAACTATCAAGTCATCTTGGTATTCTTCCATAAACTTTCCTATTAGTCCATTGAACGCATGATCCATGGCCCTTTGGAACGTGTCTCCAACATTCTTCAAATCGAAGGGCATTCTAGCGTATGCATATGTTTCCCATGGTGTGATAAATGTTTTCTCTGTTCTATCTTCCTCAACCACTAAAACTTGATTATATCCAGAGAAACCATCCAACATAGACATGCATGTTGATCTTGTAACTTGTTGTAGCAGAAACTCCATGTTGGGTAGCGGAAAATTATCTTTTATGCTTGCTTTGTTAAGATCTCCGAAGTCGATGCACATTCGTATTTTCCCAGTCTTATTCTTGATAATCAATGGATTTGAAATCCAGTATGAATGTCTAATGGGATAGATTATCTCTACCTTCTTCAACTTTTATAACTCAATTTTTACCAGAGGCTTCAGCTTGGGATTCATCATTCTTATTTTTTGTTCATCTCTTTGACTTCTTCCCTCAAAGGAATAATATGTTGGAATATAGTTTTGTCATAAGCCTTTAAGTTGTCATAGGTCCAATAAAACACATCAATATATTCCTTGAAAAAGAAAACATATGGACCAACTTCTTCGGGGGTGTTATCGACTCCGAAATTGACATATTTCTAGGACTGGCTCGTTCTAATATTGACTTTTCTTGTCTCTTACACCTTTCGAATTGAAACTTCTTCAAGAATATTATTGGCATGATCATATTTTGTGAACAAATATTCGGCTTGTATGAATTATTTGGGGACAACAATCGATTTATTATCTTCTTCTTCATCACAGTTTAACAAAAAATTCTCCAATTGTTGATGGATGTCAAACACTTATTATCGAGCACAGATGGCCTAAAGGCCCTTTCCACCTGGAAATATGTTTTTCTCAGGACATCGTCTGGATTTCATAATGAAGTCTCCAAGGCTAGCGAATCGTCCTTGTGGTTCTTATCCCTTGGAATGAAAGCAATATTGAAAGAGATGAAATATTCCATTAGTTCATTAATTCTTTTGAAATACAGTTTAAGTATTTCCTTTTTGATTTTGTATTTTTGGGTAACCTGGTTGATGACCAACTCTGAATTTCCAGTCATAGTGAGATGTTCTATTTTCATTCCTGGTGCGATGATCATCCCATCGATAAAAGCTTCGTATTTTGCCTAGTTATTCATGCATGGAAACTCCAGTCTTACAACGTGAGGATGTGTTGTCTTCTCTGGGATTATGAGAACAATTCCAACTCCATTTCAAGATTTAGAACATGCTCCATCGAATGACATTCTCCAACATCCTTCAAATACACATTCTAGGGCCTCGAAGTCTTAAACTCATTTTATCTTTTTGTTATGCTCCATGTCCAAGATATCATAGTTTCTGATCTTGATGTCTATGTAGTCTTCCATTAATTCATTATCCTTCTTCTTGAAGGAGGAATGTTTTATGGGATCTCGGTGTACTTTAATCATTGCTCCCTCCTTGCCTGGTAGCATCATACATATGTCGTTGTTCACTATATATCCACCGATCATGGAGCTCCAATCTCTTCCCAGCACAACCCCATATGTTGGAGGCAAGTATACCACAATAATATTAAAAATTTTGATGATATGGGGAGCTGATGTAATCCATGCATTAAAATCCTTGATTTCTCTGTATGCCGACACTTTTCTAGAATTGATGGCATATATGCTCTCGCCAGTTTTATAATACTTAGTGCAACTATACCCAAGGATTCCATGACTGCGAGTGGAATTATATTATTTGTCTCACTAGTATCAACTAAACATTTATGTAATGCAACATCATGGTTTTCAATTGAGCTGTAGAAGGGTGGAATTTTACCTCTCATCTTAGCAGTCGACGGGCTCTGGTTTTGTTTTGGAGTGGTAACAACAACTTTAGTTTTTCTGATGGATCATCCAATAACTTCAAGATTCTTTGCCTCTACTAAGGAATATTCATCACTTCTGTAAAAGGAAAGGTTATCCTCAACTTACTTAAGTCCTCCACGATGTTATATGTCATTTGAGTTGAGCTTGTCGCTATGGGTTGCCCTGTGGTTCCAACTATCACCTTCTCATTCGACACTTTTTCATTTTCTTTTTCCTTTTCTTTGTCATAGTTTCCTTTATTCTTTGGTATATTTACAAATCCTCTTGTTTGGGCTACATTTTTTTTATATTTAGGATCATTGTCTTCCTCTCCAGATATATACATGGACGCCTTGCATCTATCCATCTGCATTGTCTTAGAGCATTCATCAGGTAAGTAATAGCATTCTTGCTTGATCAATTGCTCGTCATAGACATCATCCAAAACATGTGCATTTGGAGTGGGTTGTCTGGCAACCCTTGGTTTCGGTGGGTCTTTAGTATTCTCAAATATGACTCTGTTTTCAGGGGGATGGTTCCTCCTTTATTCAGGAATTGGTGTTCTTAAGTTTGGCATGTAATTATCTCCCCTTCTCAACCTGGTTAGTTTGTTCTGCATCTATTTGATGGTTCTATTCATCTACACAATCTCAATTCTTTGATTTGTATCCTGTGCCTCCCCAGGATCAAGCTTTATGTCAGGTATGGTTCCCTTAAAAAATCATCCTCCTGCTATTTGATTTTGAGTTGCTCAAGCTTTAAAATATTTAATCTTTCTCGAGCCAGAAGCTCCTTGATTATCAATATTCAACCCCCCAATATGTCTTTGTACTCTTCCCAATATAATGTTGGGGTCGACGCCTATTTCAATCATAATTTCTTCCATCTCAATGGCCTTAGTCATTGCTTCCTCGAGAGTATCCATCTGGGATGCTCTGATGGAATATTTTACATACGGGGGCATTGCATTCTTATAGAAACCGAGAATGATCGGGTCATTTGGTATTTTGTCTTTTAGTATTCTACTGAAGGTCTTATTGAACATGAGATTAAAATTATGTATCCTTTCATTCTTCCTCAACCCAATATGGGTGAAGTCTTTGAGGAGGGTATGGTAGGCAATTAGGGGGAAAACATAGTTAGGAACATAACTTTCAGGTCATTAAACGAGCGAATGAATCTATTGGGAAATGGTGTATACCATTCATAAGATATTTTTGATAAAGTTTGCAAAAATAACCTCACCATGATGTCATCATGTTCAACTCGGTGGAAGTCACAAACGTCAATAAATAAATGAAAATACCTCGTTGCATCGATTCTCCCATCTCTAGAAAATTCCTTTAAGGTGCCCTTAGGGAGAACTGGGAATTTATGTTGTTCACCCATGAGATTAAGAGGGGAATCTCTCACCCTCTTTCTATTTCCAAACCCTGGGATTCCTTGGTTTCTTGCAACATCTCTTTCCCTCCTTGTCTCTCCTCATGATGATCGATTTGGGGCCATTCATCTCATGCTGCCATTTTTGAGAGGTTTCAGGATCAGATCTTTCACTTGTAAGGACAAAGAGTTGCTTACTTTTACTTCAGGTAATGGGTCCTTTGAATTCGTCCAACTTTAATCTCAACCTTGTTCTTGTGCTGCTCTAGCCACTCTTTGATTTCTCTGATCTTGTCGTTCCTCTCTCCTTTGTATTCGGAAAATTTCTCTTTATTCTTATTGGACTAAGATCTGCCAGGACTTTTCTAACTCTTCTCGAGTCTGGGATGTTGATATTACCAAATTATACAATTGGTACAAAATGCTTCATTGATTATTCAGTCTAATTTCTAAATGGGGTTGGTTACTCTGGGGTAAAGTCATATATTCTTTTTAAAATGTTGGGCCAGGTTCCTAATTTTCATTTCATGTCCCCAGTATGGCCGCCAAAAATGTTGGCACTTGAATTCATTAGGACTGAAACGACAACCTCACAAGGATGCAAATCCTCCTGCGTTTTTAAAGAGGTGGTACTCCTCTGTCCAAGATTTATAAAATGTGGGAATTTTAAATAATTTCATCAAGGAAAGTAAAATAGATATAACAGAAAACACAAAATATATTTATTTTTCTTTTTAAAATGAGATTTCCTAAGAATGGACTAGGAAACACACACATTCATACATTTAAAGAAATTAAACAGAACTTCCTCACTTCCATCATAGCAGGGCTAAAGATTTGCGATCACATAAAAACTAAAAGAAAATTACGCGCATGCATAAGATAGCTTTGAAAGAGTAGTACATGGGAAGCTCAAATGGAGATAATGATAGATCAACCTCAAATACTTTATATTCAGAAAAAATGGGTTTCAAAGTACAACCGAGATTGTTCCAAAAATAGTTGTCTTAGAATTTCTAAAAAATAGATAGTTCAATACATATTCTCTGAAATTAAAATGTGTTTGTCATAATGACTAGGATTGGGGCTCTCGCGGACCATAAATAAAATATTTATAAGAATAAATTTTGTCGAAAGAAGAAAGTGGGCATTGGAAGGCAACAAGACCTGGTAAGAAGAAAAAGGAAATTAGCAATCTTCAGTTAAACCTTTCTATTTAAAGAGGTGGAGTAACTTGATGTAGAGCTTGATAAAGATAGAAAGAGGTGATCAGTATGAACTTACTATTATGGTATCTCATGGTTTGTCACTTTCTTGTTGATGTCCTTTTATGGCTCTCCTCAATAGTTATAGGAACCGTCTCAACCGTCCTTTACCCTTCATTGGTAAGCTTGTCAAAAAAAAATTTAGACTCCTCCTCGATGTAGCTCCTCATTGGCGCCATGTTGATTTCATGCCGGATTTTTATATTTAAGAGTTAACCTTCCAAGTCCCTTTGATCAATAGAAATGTTCCGCAGTGCTTCTTCAATATATTTATTTTTAATTGAATAATCAACTAGCCAGTTTTCCACATCATCTTCACCATACTCAAGAATGTCGTAGAATTTTTCAAATGATAACCCTTTAAGGATCACAACTTGTTCATAAAATGATTCTTGGTTAAGAACAACGAATTGAGTATCAATTTGGGGTCTTGGACCTCATTGGTGTTTCCATCCATATCTATCTCAATTAGCTTCTAGAATAATTCTTCTCTTCTAGTTATGGCTTGGTTGCATGCTTGAACAATATTATTTAGGTTTTTAACCTTTTCCTTCAAGCATGCATTTAGTTGTTTTATCCAGTTCATAGAAGGGATATCCTCCTCTCTTCTTCTCAATTATGTCATATTGGTAACTTTAACACCAAATGGTACAACCACATCGAGGTAGAAATCTTCCTCATTTTTTAAATTTGCCTGTAGATATCCATGAAAACTGTGTGCTCTTGTTCCAAAAGAGACCATGCCATTTAACATCTCCCAAGCCTATGTTATTAATTCCATTCATTTCTTGTTATTATTTTCCACATAGGCTCGGGATGATGTGAGAAGGCTTGTCGATCCTTTTAATTTTTCCATAGGTGTGGTAGGTCTAATCATTGCTAAAGGACTAGCAAGTACCGAAAGGGGCATTGAAGCTTCCTCCAATTCTTTGATTCGCTCCTTTAACTTGACATTATCCACTTCAAGGCCTCCAATAGAATTATCTAAAGAATCTCGAGTTGCTCTGTGTATCTCAAAAATTTTGGAAGGCCACATGTTCCATAGGTTAATCTATGAACTAGATTTCTCCTTCTTTTTATTTACATCTCTTTTCTCAATAATCAAATTTTTGGACTTGCTATCAAAAACAATGCTCTGAAATGAAAAAGACTCTTCTTCGTTGAAGGTCTCGGTCTCAATTATTTCCATCTGAGGGTTTTGGTGAGAAGTTCTCTCTAGCTGGTTGATGTTGGGGAACACTTTCGATGTCAATTTTGAGTTCCATATCCTCGAGGGAGAGGTCGTGGATATCACTTTCTCCTCGAGGTCCCTCCTCTTCTTGCACAATGTTTTTTCTTTTCTTCCTCAAGGGAAGTTTAAGAGAAATTTCAATTTTTTCAGAAGGACGGTTCTTATCTCCTTGTTCGCCTAAAGAAACCTGGGTTACTTTCTTACTTTGGTAGGTCGTTGGAGTGTTGCTCCAAGATGTTTTACTCTTTGGCATGATAGTCAGGGATTGGGCATTTTTCTCACCCAAACCTTTTCCTCTCTGCTTGTATGATTCATTGGTGCTGAGTATTTTCTCCAAGTTGTTGGTGTCACGAGCGAGACTTCCTGAGGCATTGTCTCTGTCTTCATTCATAATACTATTAATGAAAGAATTGTTGAAACCAACAACCGATAAATGTTCTAAAAAAATACCACTAGGGTCGAACCCTTTTACTTTTTCAACATATTTTAAATTGAGGCTGTGGAAGTGTTCCGTGAATTCATCAATCTTGTTCATATTTTTGAATATGAAATCCCCAACTTTCCAAGGCAGAGGCATGGATTGATTTTTTCTCTTTTCATGGAAAAAATGAAATCAATAGTTGTACTGCCTTTCTATTTCAACAACAAACAATTTGTCAGATATGTGGAACGGAAGGAAGGATTTTGCTTGTAACCAAAATTCCTTATAACGTTATAATTTTCCATTTTTTCTAGTGTCCCGTTCTTATATAGGAACTTACTCGCCTAGTCAAACATCCAGGGAGCATGTTTTCCAAACAAAAAATATTTAAAAACTGATAAAAAATAATTAAAAAATTCATAAAAATGTTGGGAGGCTTTGTGCCTCCACAATGTTTGATACCAGAAGGTTACTGGGTCAAATTCACAGTTTACCTTCTTGCACACAGATAATCTCGGGAACAGACAGCAATGTGCTATCGCGAAAACCAAATAAGATTACACAAATAATTTCTTCTCCTTCTTGTATTGCGCCTATTGGTAAGAGATTTCAATGGAAATAAACATACCCTAATAGAAGATCATATGTTATTTGATTGTAAAATATAGAATGTAAAGAATCATATGGGAGATGCTGGCCATGGTTTCCTATCGTGTTATCCTCCTAAGAAGCCATGGAATTTTCCGAAAGTGATTTTTAAATGAGCCAACCTGCAATCTTGTGATGTCCTCGGGGATGGCCGCTGGGTTCTCTAGGAATTCATGTAAGAGATCAAGTCCATTGTCATGCCTTTTTAAGAACTCCCTACAATATTCAACTTTGAAGGTGAGCGTTGTATTGGGAAGTCTCAACATCTTACAGAATACCTGAGGTCACAGAGACATAGGGGAATGGTCCCACAAATGAATGATCCATTGTCTTGGAATATATCTCTCAGTGCACTAGCTGACCAACTCCTTACAATCAAAAACTTCCGGGATACAACCTGCATGTGCAATTCCATACGTTAAGATTATTTCCTTATGGGCAGAAGGGGATGAATAATAGGAATATGCCTTGGACCACTGAAAACTCTGATCCTCGCGCTTGAAAATATTCAGTGTATCTCCATAGAAATGTTGTCGAATTGCTTCCATAAGTTGATGAGAACGTTCCCTTGCTCCAAATTATGTTAGGAATGAACGCTGGAGGGAGATGATATAATCCTCTGTAAATCCCGTTTTAATTCGTTTTAATAGGAGATCTCCTCAAGGCTTTCAATTATTAATTACCATCCTTTCGGACCTGTATGGTATGTTATTTAAGCATTAAAAGCACAGTAAATGTGCATTGGGAAGGTCATGAGGGTGGCGGGGATGGACGGGGGCAATATGTGATTTGATATTTTTGTGAACCCGGGAACCCAGGAACCTGAGAGCCCACGATGGTATGAGGTGTGAAATTGGATAAGTATGGGACAACGTAATGCTTGGATGGAATCATGTGGGAATGAAACTTAGGCACTTCAGGGAGTTCAGGGATCGAAATGTAGATCGCGAAACTCTTTGGTGCAATGTGTCTATCACGAAACACAAGAGCATGAAAGCTCGATCCTGTAAACCCAAGAACCCTCGATCGTAGAATCGTCTAAGTGTGGGATAGCATGGAAGTTAGTCGGACTCATGATGTGAAGTTATAGATGGAGGTGAGAAACTGTAAATCTACCAACCCCAAAACCCACAGTCTAAAATGTGACTAAGTGTTAGAACTAGAAAGGGATAGTAAGAGGGAAAAAATAAAAGGGAAAAGCACGTAAGTGTAGAAGAGGGAAAAGAAAGGGAGAAAAGAATTCGGGAGAATAGAAAAGGGGAGGGAATTTTTGGAAGTGGGAAATGACCTCAACACAACCCTGTTGTAAGCTACGAGCACTAGTACACTAGATGGACCACCTTGCATCAGGAAAGGGACCAAACACTACCATATTTCACCAACATTTTCCATACCCTGTGTACCAAATTGGTATCAAAGACTTGGAACAACATACGGTTCTCAAATACCGTGGTTGTTTTCATAGATACATTCAAATAGAAATGGATTTTTTGGACATCGCATCATTGAGTACGACAGATAGATATGCTGTCAAGATTGAGCATAAATTTAAGTAGAAGAGGTGAGAGTTTGGATATGCAAAATCCTCACAGGTGAAGGAAGGAAAAGGTGGTCCCAACCCACACAACAAAGAACAGAGAAAATATTTCCACTCTTAGGACACCTAGTCCAAGCCACAACACATGAAGGGTAATGAGAAGTCAAAGAAGGACACAGGAAAATGGTGAGAATACCATAAAATCCCTTGGCACAATACTGAAAAATGCCACTCCAAGAAGTCACTCATGGCCAAGTTAAAATATTTTGAGTTAGAGGACGATTTTGACTCAGAATCAAATCCAAAAGGAGGGAAGTGGATTATTGATGCTGAACCCAGTGCCACAGTCACTACCACCAAAGTCTATCCATGTGAACCATAAGAACTAGAGGAAGGGGAATGGCTCTTTAACTCATAGATGTGGGTAAATTGGGCTCTGCTTCATTTCATTTTCGATAGAGGTATTCAGAAAAACCCCATCTCAACAGATGTTTTCAAGCGACTGGACCTGCCGACGACACCACACCCACAAGCCTACACCATCAAATGGCTTCTCCAAGGAAGAGATCTTTGTGTCATCCAACAGTGGTGTCTTCCCTGTGACATCAATCCTTTCAAAGACAAGGTATTGTGTTGATATTTCTCCCCTTGTGGAAGAGACATGTTTTTTATGA
>JASDQU010014046.1:163484-174480 GCA_032191745.1 Picea mariana | reverse complement strand
CTCTACACAGAGTATCTCTTTGCAGCAGAAGCAAGTGGACGAGATTGTGGAAGATTATAGAGACATCTCTTGCTCACCCACCAGGCTACCGATGCACTACCAAGTCAAGAATCCAATTGATCTAAACCCTGGTGCACCTCTTCCTAATGGATCAGTCTATCATTTCTCATTGGTGGAAAATGATGAAATCAAGCATCATATCCAAGAGCTGCTTCAAAAGGGGCACATCATACCCATATCCTCCTCTTACGAAAGCCCGATTGTATTAGTGCAGAAGAAATATGGGAACTGGAGGCTCTTCATTGATTACAAAGAATTAAACAAAATCACAGTCAGGAATCGATACCCAATTCCCAGAATTGATGACCTTCTTGACCAACTCAAGGGGGAAAAATTCTTCAGCAATATTTATCTAAAGTCTAGCTACCAACATGTTCCCATCGAACCAACTGATGTATGGAAGACAACTTTAAAATCTAAAGAAGGTCTCTTTGAATGGTTGGTCATGGCCTTTGGCTTAACAAATGCACCAACCACTTTTATCAGGTTGATGGATGATGTATTGAGACCCTTCAACAATTCTTTTTTGGTGATATATTTAGATGACATCCTCATCTTCAGTAGAACTTGGGAGGAGCACATGCAACATATTCGATAGGTTTTGAGCACTCTGTGACAGCACAAATTATATTCCAACTTGGAAAAATGCTTCTTTGGCATGAACATGGTCCATTACTTGGGATACATTGTTGATGAGCATGGGGTACATGTTTATCCAGCTAAGATCCAAGTCATCTATGAATAGACATCCTTGACCACACTAACCGAGATTCGAAGCTTCTTGGGATTGGCCAAATTCTACCGATGTTTCATGTTGGGATTCTCCCATATCGCATGGGCCCTTAGCCAAGTGACCAAGGGTGGTGGAAGGGAAAAGTTCGTATAGGGGAAGGGAAAAAAATGAGCATTTTATGATCGTAAGCATCTCTTTTTCTCAGCTCCAATACTCTCCTTACCTGATCTACAACAACCGTCAGATATTGATACTGATGCATGCGACTATGTTGTAGGCACAGTTATCACTCAGCACGGTCATCCAGTGGCATACCATAGTGAGACACTCTTAGATAATGTCCATAAATACCCCATTTATGACAAGGAAATGTATTCCATTGTACAAGCTTGTCGTCAATGGAAACATTACATTCTGGGAAAGGAGAAAATCATCCACATTGATCACAAGCCTTTATAGTTCATACATACATAGGGGCAGTTGCATAATGACCACCAACAGAAGCGGTCCACCTACCTACAGTAGTTCCATCTCAACATCAAGTATAAGACATGGAGCACAAATCATGTCACTAACTGACTCAGTCGACCTCCTGTGGGTGCACTCACCATCATTTTCCATTCTTGTGGACATGATGCATCTGAGTGGCCCCAACTTTATAAGCAAGATCTAGACTTTTCCACCACCTATCAGATGTTGGGTATAGGCGTGAATGCCATCGATTTTCACATTCAAGACAGACTGTTATGTCATCTTGTCCATATCTATGTTCCTGCAATCAAGCATGAAATGTTGATCTGGGAAGCTCACTACAATCGGATGGTAGGACATGTTGGCATGGAGAAAACTCTGGTCATTATAAAGAAACATGTTTATTGGCTAAAACTCTGATAGGATTTCAACAAGTATATCATATATTTCATTGAATGTTTCATTGCCAAGCCAACCATCAAGAAGTAAGGATTATACACCCATCTTCCTACTCCCTAGAGGCCTTGGGAATCCATCTAGATGGATTACATGTCTGGCCTTCCATCCACCAATAAAGGAAATGATTGTGTATTTGTGGTGGTTGATCGGTTTTCGAAGATGTCATTTTTACATTCTGTAAGAAGAGCATCACAATAGAAGATACTACCAATATCTTCTTCAAATGAGTGTGGGTCCATTTTGGGAGACCAAATACCATCATATTTGATCGAGACAAAATGTTGCTCAACACATTTTGGTCAAGTCTCTGGTCATTGTTGAACACCAAGCTCACTAATTACAGTTCTTTCCACCCGCAAACCGACGACCAAACAAAGGTTGTCAATCGGATGATTATGCACATCCTGTGCATGTACAACTCTAATAATTCACGTACCTGGGATGAGAATCTCTTCTATGTTCAACACATATACAACAAGGATATCCATAGCTCCACTGGCCCCAACCCATTTTAGGTGGGGTTGTGATTCCAACCCTTGGGTCCCACTGATGTTGCATTACCTCTTGCCACCACAAATGCAGAATATTCCCATGTTCATTCACAGGCCGATAAAGCCACAAGATTCATTGAGTGGATTCGGCACATCTGCCAACATGTCCATGAGATTTTCCAGAAAGCCAATGATAAGTACAAGCAGCGCCATGATCAACACAAGGCACTGCACCAATTTTAGGTGGGAGACAAGGTCTGGCTACATTTGCAGAAAGAGCGCTTTACAGGGCCCCATAAGAATCTCCAACCACTTCTCTATGGAGCCTACACTATCACCAAGGTTGTGGGTACCAATGCTTTTGAGGTCACCACTCCACCCTTCCTTGGATTGCACCAATTGTTCAATGTGTACCTCCTTCGGCCATATTTTCCACCATTACTGGACACCTCAGATATCGCATAACAACTCACAGCAACATATCTCAACCCTGACTGCATGGAACAAGCATCCACTAATCATATAGTGGACACATAGGTCAAGGGAACTCGCCATCAGAAGATCCATCTTTATCAGGTTGTCAAGGCAGGGCAACTCCTACACCAAGGCAAGTGGCTCACCCGGTGCCAAATTCAATAGAAGATTCCTCACCTGGTGGGGGAACTCAACACAATGGATACCATTTCTTCCTAAGGGGGGAGGATTGATCCAGGTGAATATTGGTGGCCACCCACCTATTACAACTGCCTCCTCTTGACAGTTTTTAGTTCAACACATTCTTTTGTACTTCTTTTTGATTGTGGGTTCTACACTTCTGGGATATTTGAAGTCCTACAAATATTCCAAGTGGATATTGGTGGCCACCCACCTAATCCAAATGGATTATTTTGGAATTTTTCGTATCAGTACATCTTTTTGTACTTCCAGGGCCGTTTTGGGGCCCAAACAATGTTTTTTTGGCTTGCCACAATCAAACTATAGATAGAGCCATATTTTGGTGGCATAAAGTGTATTTCTCGAAAATACCTTTCCAACAAGCTATCACACACCTAAAACGAAGGCTGTATGCAAAGTTTACGATCCTGGGAATTTGAGGTGCCAACTTGCCCATCGAGGCCCACATAACGTTTGGTGTTTCACCTCCTACTGTTAGGTTTTTGGATTTCTAGGGTTTTGGATTTCATGCATAGTGTTAAAAAGGCCTTTAGAGCCTCATTGTAATCATTTTCTTCTCATATGGATGTGTGTAGCAGCCACATCTCTTCTCAGAGCTAAATACCACCATTTGAGAAAATTGTTCCAGTTCTGTAGTTTTATAGTTACAGTCTATTTCATTTATTCAATAAAAGTTATTGTTCATTGTATATCTCTTGTTATCTCCGTGTTATTGTATTCAATCTTTTGTTCCTTTTGTTCCTCTCATAAATCCAGATCATATTTTCACTTGTGGGAGTCGAACCTTGCTCGATCCATAGTCTCACAAACTTATGATTTCCCTGAGCTAAGTGAGTGGTGCATTGTAAATTACAAGGACGATGAGCAACAAATCATGTATATAGATTGTCTAAGGTTACATGTTCAATTATGAAATCACCCATTGCCAAAATTCTCAAATTACCTGACCTTGCTGCTCAAGAATCCCTAGATGACGATGCTCTATCCCCAAAATACGAGGCATAGTCACAACCTGAAAAATAAAAACTATTGAGTAATGTATTGGCCGTAAATGCCCGACTTCCAACCAATACTTCTCCATTCAAACCCACTATTTTCCCTGAAATAACCAAGCAGGCCATTTCCATGATTTGTTACATCCTAGGTTATGAACATGACAAGACTGTATATCAATCTATCTTAGGTATTTTTTCATTATTGTTCCCTCCATAGTCTATCACATTCACAAAATTTGACTATGTTGATTTCTTGAGTGAAGTTATTAATTTCCAATTTTCTAGTTTTCACAATACCAAGTCCTTTAGGTACCATGCCTACTCGGTTTAACTCATGTTATCTAATAATTCTTTCTATTTTGAGAGTTTTGGAATTAATGTAACACACAATTCAATAAATATCAAGCAATTGAATGGATTGAAGAAGTCAGGAGACAAGAGAAGAATAAAGGTTTTCTCCTTTATTTAAATAAATTTATGAATGCATGTTACATTTTGATTTGTGCCTTTCCACCTCATAGGAAATTTCCCCAATTGAATAAGATGTTGCAATTGAGTAAGGATACTATAATAGGAGATTGGTATCTAGATGATGACCATACTCTTATCAGTGTATATGGTTTTGAACAAGATCCATATAAGCTGCCAATTTTCCTAACCACTAGGATATTTTTCTTGAAGTACATTAGAAAGAGGCTAATCTCAGATCATATTCATTTTTCTCAGCATAGGAAAACTATTATATTCAAGCTCCCTAGAGAGATTCTCTCTTTCTTGGTCAAATTTAGAATTGGTCTAGGTATTGTGGAGGAAATGATATAACATCTAGATTTTGAAAAACAAAGAAAATGGGTGTATGACACACATGGTGTAATTACAGGAAGAAAACCCACATACAAGCACCATAAAAATCATGTTATAGAAAGAACTGTTAACCAAGATTCATGGGAAGAGGTTAATAATAATCTAGAGGCAGAGGTCCCAAAACAAGAAACCACTCATTCAATGGATCCAAAAAACTTCATTCAAACTCCTCAAAATCACGATGTACAACCTGGAAAGAAAAAAATTCAGAGTTTCACTCTAACATGGACATGATGAGTAGAAAAGTAAAAGGCCAAAAGGTGATGAGGAATCATATTCACAAGGGTTCATTAATAAGGTTTTGTATAAAGGAAAGAGAATGCTACATATCACCTAAGAATCTAGTGAAGATGGTTCAGATCCAAAAGCACCTAATGTCACAATCGAGCACCTTACTTTGGCTTCAATGTTAGTAGGAGATGCTTTGACCTCTACAACTATGGTGCAAACCCCCCTTCTCTCCTAAGGGATGCATGACTTCTCGATCTAGGATCGATCAAGAAACTGAGTTCGATTGACTCTTTGGCCCCTCGATACCCTTCAATCAACTGAATAGGCCCTCTTCTTCTTAAGGCACAGGTTCAATGGAACATGCAGGCTTCTCCTTAATGCTTTTAAAGCTCCAACGTATTTAGGCGCTAGCTTTCCTAGTCAAGCCCCTCCCTCTATGTGAACAAGACTGTGATCACTCGCCTAACCAAAAGGCGCGTCACGACTTTGTGTGTCGGGTGTTTGCCTATGAGCCAACCT
Source organism: Picea mariana (assembly GCA_032191745.1). Lineage (NCBI taxonomy): Eukaryota > Viridiplantae > Streptophyta > Pinopsida > Pinales > Pinaceae > Picea > Picea mariana. The sequence goes on along the minus strand of JASDQU010014046.1, from coordinate 168,982 downwards.
CGAATCTTCGACTTCCGAAATCCCGAAGTGGACCTCGTGCGTACTAGCTCCTCCCTTAACCTTTGATGATGTGAGTGCTTCGCAGTTTCACGTTTCGCATCCCTAGAAGGTTTTTTTCGCTCTTCCTCCCGATTTTCGAAACCCGAAATCTAGGCCCCACTCATGTTAGATCAACGGTCTGAAATCCATGTGATCCGATGGTCCTTCTTTCTCTTTCGTGAACTTGGGACTTCACGATTCACGAAGTTGGAGGACTGTCCACCCTCTTCTCCCGATATACAAACTTTCGATATCTCCTTCCCTCGAAATGAATTGATGGTCCAGATCCCTCCTCGATCTGACGACTCATATCAAATCGTGAACGTGGATTTCGCGAGTTCCCAGAACTTTCCCTTCTTATTTCCTAGTTGAGAACTCCCGACAAGACCAGATCTACAGTTCATCTCCCTCCTTTGATCAACGACTATGATCAAATCCCGATTTCTTGATTCGCAAGTTCTTATAAATATGCCTTTGACTTCTCTGAGTCATGAGTTAGAGAAACATTGATCTCTCGCCATCTGTCCCCCTTGATGGACGGTTCTGATGATTTTGAAATTTCGTAATCCCGCTCCTCTTGTGTACTTTCAAATCTTATCGTTAGTGCACTTTACCTTGATCGAGTGGCTATGATTCTTTTGTGCTTAGGCTGAACAACTGAGATCTTTCCTCCTCTGTGCCTGCTCCTCGTTGTTTGGACGCTGACTTAGAAGATCTTAAGATTTCTTCAGGCTTAGAAGATTTTCTAAAATATTCAAAGGTTTCAACCTTTGTCCTTCCTGCAAGTCCATTTCTTGGATCTCGTTAACACTTATGAAAAGTGTTACTCCTCCTGAGATTGGTCTTGTGAAGAATTTGACTTCCTGCACACTCCTTGCATTTCAGGGATTTAGATAACTCATATCTGAAGGATTTCTTGAAGAGAAATTCCTCTCGCCCTCCTGGCATTCTCCTTTTCTGGTTCTTCGGCTTAGTCGAATCTCGGATGTGTGCACTCCTTGCACCAGATCTTTATGCGAGGTTTGAATTCTTGTGGGCGACTGTGCATGCCTTGCACTAGTCTCTTTGCACTGCTTGCAAAGGGGAAGTTTCTTGTTATCTCTTCTAATCTTCGAAATCGAAACAGATCTCGATAACACACTCCTTGTGTTGTGTGTGCACACCTTGCACCACTCGACATAAGAGAAACAATTCTAACTTATTCTAACATTCACGGTTTCATCTACTCATAACAAAGTTCATTCATTCATTCATGAAAAAACAATAACAGGGAATTGCAAGCAATGTCCACATCATATATTGGGTCAATTTTCCTCTGTTATATTCAAAAGTGAAAAATGGCTAAAACTGTATCAAAACAAAAACTGAAAACTTAGAAATCTCCTACTAACTTTGCAGCTAGCCTCATTTGGGTGTAGATAACCTCTATTTATCTCAGAGGGTTGTTAGGATTCCCCCCCAACTACTCATCTATTCCAAAACCTAATCTAACAACTATCTTAGATCAGTCACAATACAGAGAAGTAGTGGAAACTGCCACTTTGCTCGCAATCGTTCAAACATGCTTCAAAGATTTTTTTTTTCTAGCGTCGAGTTTAGGCATGTTTCAAAATCGTTGGCTTAAGACGTGCCTCACAATATTTTTTGAGATTGCCAGTGTTAATATTATGGAAATATTCACATGCACTGAGTGGTCCTGCTCCACGTGCTTGCCAATGATGCTCCTGCATCAAACTGACAGAACCTATGAGAAGAAACCTTCACTCTTTTCCCATTACTCATATATAAGGAGGTAGGAAAAAGACATAATAAAGGAGATTGATACTCAATTGTATCCCAAACATAATTTCTCTTTGTTATAGATTATAAGAAAGACACATCCAATCTAGTTGTGCTGGATTCAAAGGTGCTAAGGCCTCATACTCCTACAGATTATAGAGCCACCCAAATAAGACTCAAACATGGTAATATTGATCCTGGGGATATGATTGAGTTACACAAGAAGACTAATGACATTTTATATATGTGAGTGTTGCAATATTTTTCCAGTGAAAAGAAGATTAGAGACATGGTTATCAAAATTGACAGATAGTTCAAATAAGAGAGAGTGTCAACCAGAGCCAAACAAAACAAGATAAATGATTTGGAAAGGAAATTCATTTCCTTGGGGGAAGATCCTAAAAATACCTTATTCATTCTAGATTTGATCAGTCAAAAGGACAATGAAATCAAAGTCCTTAAGAGAAAGTTGAATATCCCATACGTACAACATGTACAGACTCCAGAGATGTAGGCTATCCATCAAGAAAAGAATAAACTCTATCAAAAATTATTGGACATGAGAAATATTATAGAGCACCTACAAGCTAAAAATGAAACCCTGAAGGTCCAACAAAATCAGTTATTGTAGGAAACTAGGTACACCAAAATTCAAACTACTCCATTGAACCCAGAAGAAGACTTGACAAGGTCAGCTTTGATTTGAGTGTAAAGGATATTGAGATGGACACTGTCATTAATAATCTCAAATACAATGATGCAAGGGTGGAAGAGTTAAAGGATCAAATGAAGAGTATAAAAGTACTCTTAAATCAAATCAATGCTACCAAAGAGAAAGCTCAAAAAGAACTAGCTCGGGTAAAAATGAAGGTGACAGGAAAGGCAACATTAAAAGAGCCAAACATAAGATCTGGGACAACATATCTACTACAATGTTCAATAATCGATATCGATTCTCTCTGATACAATATGAGCTTGAGTTGCTCACTATTATTTTTAAGGACATAAACATGAAAACCATTGAGTTGGAGAATAAACCAAAATTGGACAATGACATAATAAGTTTCTTAAATAGTAGGTCCATGGAGGATCTCAAAGATCTCATTGTGACTAACATGACCAATATTTTCATGGATGGCAAAAATGTCATTGCAAATAGGAGACTAATGCATATTGTTGAGAATAAGACCCATGAGCTTATAGGGAAAATATCCTCCTTTAAGAAAACTTCAGTGATGCTATCAAGCATGGTCTTCCCTCTTTTTGGGATGGAAATAGACATATGTAATAACATAATAGCTATTAGAAGTTGATGCATGACATGAGAAATGATGACGGTAGGTTTGAACAACTTGAGGGAACCCTTAAGGGGAAAGATATAATTGACACATTGGTTGTTGACTTTGAGTTGTTACACAATTTAAAGATTATTTTAGGAATTCTTCCCTAGCCATCATATGAGAGATATACCAATTTGGATGAGGTGTTGAGGAACTTGAACAAGAAGGAATATCCAATGGAAAAGTGTGGAAGCATATGTGTCAATTTTATAAGATATCAATGGATAAACAAGGAGAAATGAGTGGTACATGCCCAACCTCATAAGGATAAATTTTGTCATTAAATTTTTCATGTAAAAATCATTTTTACCGAGGAAAAAAACCTTGAAGAAACAAGAAGTGGTTTAAAGAATAAAGAAGTAGTAAGTGGTTTCAAGAAGTAGTTTCACAATACAATGGAATCTATAAAGGAGAAATAAGACACATTGTATCGGGGTCAACACTATGAGTGTTGAAGAGTATCTTGTGCTCATAGTTGCAATATCAACATAGCTCAAGACCGAGGATATATTATGAACAATAAGCAACTAGTCTAGACAGATTCATGTACCTTTGTTGTATCAGTTTGTAGCACATTATATGTATTACCCTCCATTCTAATATACTTCTTGTGAAGCCATATCTCCCCTTCTAACAAATGTAATATGATTTTTTACCAATAAAAGCTTCAAACAAGAGATTTCTACCATATTCATTATAAATGTGTGGTGTATTTCATGGAATTGGAATTGATTTCATGTTTTATAACCAATTTCCTACCATTTTGTTTAATATTGTTGAATGTATGTGGAAATATTCTGATATCACTTGAATGTATCAAGAATTAAGTTTTGTTAAGTGTATGCTTATCACAAACTCAGATCCACTATATTAAATTGTTGAATTATAATTTGCTCAACATGTTTTCTTTTTTAAATGGATGCAAGATTTATTCATAAGAATACCTTCTACATTTCACTTTTTTTTCTTTTAAAAATTCATCCATCCATTAATTTTAAAACCATAATTATATAATACCTAATGGGAAAATTCCTAATCATCCTATCTGAAATTACAAAGTAGCACACAAATACCATTACAAATATAGATTTAAAACAAATCTGATTTTTTTTTAGCTCCGAGGTGCTTTGGCATAGTTCCATTAATAGCATGGAACATCTCAAGGACTAATAGATCTACCCTCTTAAGACCCATGGAAACATTATAAAGCAAGTGAAGCAATGTTAAAGGCTATATTATTGGTCGTTACCTTCATCAAGTATTATAGGGTTCAATTCATCGTTAACTTACTATTACTTACTTGGTCTTTGACTTTATTTTTTTTTTAAGTTTTAAAGTTTAATATATGTAATCATAAATAATACATATTATATCATTAATATAGATTAAAAATAATATTTTTAGAGAATTTAATTGGATTTTAACTTTGAAATCTTGTTGTCGAGGTCATTGTGACATTGTTGGTAATATCACTTTAATTAAATCTACTTATCAATGTTATGTCAACTAATTAACATTTTGTTGTAGTCATTCATGCATTGTTTCGATTTTTCAACTACAAGTGCATGTATACAACATGTAAGATGTGAGGGAAATATGCATAAAAGTTTTATTACCACCACAAAAGAACAAACCATCTAGCATTATTAATCTTTGCATAAGTGATGTCAATGAACTTTAGCTAAAAATACTTTTCATCGTTATATTAGCTTCATAGAACTTCCTCTTAATAGAAACATATGTGGTCTAGTTATAATAAAAGGGTCAATGCTTTTATTCTTCTCATATACTAGAGAAAATTTAAATCATGTAGACACAACTTTAATGTATTTAATGGTTAAAAATACGTATTTTCTAAAAATATATATTTTCTCCTTGAAAATTACAGATTCAAAACCAATAATAACAGATAAAAACTATACACAATTATATGTTTAAATCATTGTGAAGAAGTTCAAAAGATAGACACCCCTCTATAGACACCCCTCTGGTGTGTAACCCCTTATGAAAGTGTTTTCAAGACATCTTCGCCGTTGCAAAAATCACAAGTTCTTGCTAGTTATCAACTTACGAGCCTGAATTAGCTACACACCATTTCTTTTCTTTTTTGTTATAAAATATTAAATCATATTCCCAAAAAGTGAAAAGTGATGTCATTTTAAAGTATTATGGAAAGGTCGTTGTATTAACCATGGTATATCACGACTTGGAGGTCGCTCCCTTCTAAACCAAAGAAATAATTTAAAGTTACTCATCCATGGGTCGTCGTCTTGTGACCACTCAACACATTTGATGGGCGGTGAACCATGGTGCATTGTTTTAAGGGACCATACATCATAC
>JASDQU010014046.1:137759-163384 GCA_032191745.1 Picea mariana | reverse complement strand
TGACGATTTCTATTATATTCCAACCTCCATAGGTGAGGTGTCATTCTTCGTGGTTTTAAACCAGTCTCTTCTTTCCCATTGAAAATATGTTTTTCAGTAGTATGATACCTATGGTTCTTAGGAAGAAGGTGCCTATACTCATCAAATGCCATCTTTCCTAAACTTTTTGAATGATGATACTTCATCTTAGGGCCACAAACTAGACATGAAAACTTACCCTTTATTTGAAGACCTACAACAAATGGATTAATGTCAATTATACGATGAGATTATTTAAAAAGTAAACATACACCATGATAACATTAAAATATTGTATAGTAATAAAGAGAAATATTAGAATGCTTATACATACCACAAAAATGTGTTAGTCCAGGGGCATCATGAATTGTCCATAAAAGTATTCCATGGAATTTAAATTTCTTCTCCCCGATTGGTTTACATATGTCGTACATTGTGATGCCAACCCATAACTTTAGTAGCTTGTCGATAAGAGGCTCGATATATACATTCATATATTTAACCTGGTACTTTCCTAATTGTTTGAAATTACACATAATTACTAAAGGAATGATATCATGTAATATATATAATTAAATAAATAAACAAAAGATATTATGCAAAAATTGAAACAAATGAAAATGTTAAATTCAAATAATTAATGTAAACAAATACTTGGAACAATCATTGTCAACATTATGTGCTCCCTCTTTATTGACATCCAAGAAGGAATGTTATTGTTGATGACAAAAATAGGCCACACTGAGTAAATAGACCTAAGCTCTCTGAATGGATTAACACCGCCAGCTGCCAATGAAAGCCTAACATTACAAGGTTCATCTTTGAAATCTGCCCATTTTTCCTCAATTTCCCTAAATGCAGAACCATCGGCAGGCATTCAAAGAACACCATCTTCATTTATGTTACGTGCATGGTAATCCATAAATTGTTCTATGCTTTCACACCTAAACAATCACTGCAAATGTGGAATTATGGGAATATGTCGAAGAACCTTTTGAGGCACCCTTTTTGTTACTTGATCGGTTCAATATCTACTGACAAGACATTGCAGGCATTCGGTTTTCGAAGCATGTTGTCCATAATATATAATATGGTCATTAGTACATGCATCTATAGTTTGATAATCCATTCCAATGTCTTTCATAATGGCATGCAAACCTCGATATGTGTGAGGTAAAATATTTGACGATGGTAACATAAATTAACCTAACAATCTACAACATAATAAACAACTAGTTAATGTGAGAATATTAATTGTACAAAATGCATTTTTATTTTACACATTAATTAACACTAAAAACAAATATAAAAAAATCAACATTTATGTACAGTATGAGATGAAACATATTACATACCTTAGTATCTATGTCATACAAGTGTTCGAAAAATTATTCATAACCTTTAAGTTCACCAACAACAATGTAGCGGAGATAATATTTTCTCTTGATCCTTCATAAAGTCGTTTATTTGCCTTTTCTAATAGAGGTTCATCATAAATACCAACATTTTCCCCATCCTCATCTGGCTGCGAAAAAAAATCTTGGATCATTTGATTTGTCCCATCATATTCTTCCATGGAATCATTAACTTAATTTGTCCCATCATCTTCTTCCATGAGATCCTCATTTGCTTGGTCATGATGATGTTCCTCAGCTTGTACAACATCATTTCTACTAATACTTGGTGCAATATTTTGTGGAAAGTTAGAGGGCAACTCTAACTTTATAATTACAAACAATCATGCAAAATTAGTGTATACTATAACAAACATTCAAACAATATATATACATATATATTATTTTATATAAAATTGACAAAATAAAAAAAGATAATGAAGATATAGTTAATTACCATGGGACGATATTCATTCAATCCGCCATCAATGTGACCATATTTCCTACAATGTTTTGTAGCTGTTGCTATTAAAATTCTTACGGGACGTCTTATGAAACATTTTTTACAAGGGCAATAAAATCTACCATTACCCTTTTCACCTGCTTTAATTTTCTCCCCACCTCTAACAACATTCTGTGACATTTTTCCGCACAAAAATACCCTTTCGGAACTGTCGTTGTTATAGCAAGATTGTCGCAACATATTTAAATCGTCAAATGTCTATAGGCCAATTTTAGGTCACTATCGTCTCAATTGCGATGATAGTGACCTACAATTTTTTTTTTTTCCACCTATTTATTTTAGGTCATTTTCAACGGTAAATTTTGACTAAATTATTATGGTCAACATTCGTTGCAAGAACGACGAACAATCTATAGGCATCGCTCGTGCGACAAACATTGGCCATAATAATTTAGTCAAACTGTAGGCGTCGAGATTGTGATGAATACGGGGTAGATTTAGAAAAGATGAACTTTTTCTCTTGCATGTTGCGACGAAAGAGTACTTTTGTCGCAAGTGGTCGTCGCAAATTTTTCAATATGTAGTAGTGATATGATGCATAGATGAACATGGATCAATGAGTTGTCATTGATACATGATGACATGTAGTTTGTTTGATGAAAATATGACTCATTATTGTCTTATCATGATTGATAAGGTGCACAAATGGATGAACTCCAAAGTGGTCCCCTTATGGTGAAAGCCCTCATGGGAAGATGCTTTGTGGATTGAGTTATCCTAGAAGAATGGTTGGAGGACCCATGATTGTATGTGGAATAATGAGATGAAGATCAATGAAGTTGTTGGCAAAACTATTCTAGATGGATAGTGCTTGTCGTGCCATTTCCAATGGTATGTGGAATGTCACATAACTCCTCACGGTTTGAGAGTTATGGCCTTATGAAGTTGGAGGACCCCCATATGAAGGCTTGAAGCCCCCAAGGTCAAAGAAGTCAAAGTTCTTGAAAAGAAGAAATCATTATTTAAATGATAAAGTAAAGTGACAAAGTCAAGGTGGATTATTTAAATAATAAAAAGAAGTGACAAAATCAAGAAGCAATATTTAAATGATAAAGTATTGGAGAACTTTCTATTCATGGAAAGTGGTTAACCCTAAAATTAGGAAAATAGGTTAAATAACTTAGAAATGGGTTAAGTGACCTAGAAATGGGTTAAGTGACCTAGAAGATGAAAGTATAAATAAGAAGTTAGGATCTCTTGTGAAAGGTACATTTGGTGAGAATCCTTTTTGTGGATCAATGGAGAGCTTCTTGAGATTATTTTGTGGAGTATTGATGGAGAACTTCTTGAGAATTATTGGTGTGGATCTCTTGAGCATGATTGAAGATCTATTATGAGGAAGAGAGCAAGAGGAGGATATCATGGACGCATCAAAGTTTTGGCAATGTCGGATATCTTGACGAAAAAATTCTCGGAACTTCAGAAACCCTAGTTTTTGAGGTATATGCGGGTTGTCTGTGCTTAGGGTGCATATACATTAAGGTATACGCGGGTTGTCTGAAGATAGGGAGCGTATGGTGGATAAAATGGTGAAGACTTGTGTTTGAGTTGGTGCCAAGCTCTTGGATGATTAGACAAGTTCCAGATCTTCTGCATTCTATGGCCTCAGATATATCACTAAGACACTGGTATGATTACATTATTGTCTTTATGAATACCATTTTTTAATGTGATGGGAATGCTTAGGGAATTCTTGGTATGGCTTCTATGTTGTGGTTCAGTTTGTTTGATTTGGTTGATGGAGTGATCAGTACTCTTGTGATTCAGTGGTGACATGATTTCTATGGTATACGAGATGCTTATACATGTTTGAGATAACATTCATATTGCTCTATTGTGGAGAATGAGCAAGCTATTGGATATCTTGGAGATGTTGTGACTGGTTGTGGGTCAATTTGGATAGTGGAAGACAAAAGAGAAAGTGATTGCAGGTTGCAGAGGATATGAGCATGTGAAGCAAAGAAAAACCCTAGTTGCTCAGAAGCATATGCATGTTGCATTATACACTGGCTGCGTGCACACGTGGGCTGTAGTGAGCCAGGATATGTACACACGTAGGTTGCACTACTGACAGGTCACATACCTGTTGATAGATTGATATCTGTTGAGGATTGTTGGCTCATCTCAGTTGGTGTTGAGGGTGTAAGTTGAGTCTTGCATTATAGAGCTAGTGCTCTTGTAGAGTTGTACTCTATTCAGTTGTTGCTGATAAACCCTGGACTGTTGTCCATAATAAAAAGAAAAATTGTACATGGGTAAAATCATGAAGATTGGTAAAACTTTTGCTTGTTTTATGACAAAAAAATTGTATTTTCACAAGTTCTTCAACTTCCCGCATACAAAATTATTTTTTTTATTTAGAATTTCACTTTACAGTAAAAATAAAACTTGTGAATAATTTTGTTATATTTCTAATGACTATTTTTCAATTTTTTTTTATCAAGATTTGATATGTCAATTTGACAATTGTTTAACAGTATGTTCCTTAAACATGAAAGGAATGATAAATCCTTAAATCCTTGTACATGTGATATTCTTTGCATCCCCAACATTTGATTGGTGGTGTTCCCCTTTTTCCAAAGAATTATTCTCTCTTGAACTCACCCTTAGCAAAATAATCTTGCTAATTTTTATTAGGAATATTTATGTTGAAAAGAGGTTTGAATCCCTTCCTTCTCTGATCAGATTAATCTTTCTTTTTATCCTTCCAATATTTATGTAAGGATTCTCTTCCCTTTCCTAGTGCATACAAGTACTTAGCCTTCATGATGGTCTCTTTCAAAGCTCTAAGCTCATCACATTGAACATTCTCTTTATAAAAAGATGGAATTCCAGTAAAGAACCTATGTATCTTAACCTTATCATCCCTCATAAAACCTACATACTTTAAAAATACCAAGAACTTCTTTTCATATTCTCCCATGGTCATGCTTCCCAACCCGAGTTCAAAAAACTCTTGCATTTTCTTTTCATATAAGTTCTCTGAAATATAATCCTTCTAAAAATATCTCTTGAACCGCTTCCAGGTGATCCTTCGCTCATTAATGTGTTCAAATTTCTTTATCTGATCCCACCACATAACATTTTTTCCATGCAAATGGTATGTGGCAATTATGGCTTCTAAGTTAGATGAGTAGTTGTGGAACTGAAAATGCTTTCTGATTCCCAACAACCATGCTTCAACATCATCTTCATTTTATCTTTCATCATCAAGGAATGGTGGATTAATTTTCCTCAACTCTCCTTGAAAACTATATAATTCATGTCTTCTTCTTCGGTGCCTAATAGGAAACACTCCTGTACTACTTATGGAATATTCAGATGCATAAAATTTCACTGTTGAGTAAGGTGGTGATTGATGTTTATTAATTCTTCTAGAACTTATTGAATGACCAACTAATATGTAATTATCTCTTCTTTCATGATTCCATCCTTCTTCCTCTTGTCTTCAGTCTGATCCATTCTTTTCTTGCCAATGCAACTTATTTAGGATCTACATCACTTGACAATTTATTTTATTTTTTTCTCTCATCATCATCTCATTGTATGCTTGTTAATTATGCAATTATATTCTCAATATTCTCACGGTCTCTGTTAATGTTTCATGTTCTCCTCATCTCCTATTCCCATTTGATTATGTCTCTACATTACCAATACTGATATTTTGATCTTTGACTTCTTTATCATTATTGAAGGCACCCTCTCCTTCCTCCATGTCCCAAATATGCATTCTTATCTTGAACTGATATGTTTATATCCCTTAATTCTACAAAATGTGCAAGAAACCATTTTTGTTACAATTTTACATATTATAGAAAATTTTCAATTAATACTACAAGTCCTTTTTTTGCTTAATTCATGAAGAATTATAGCATAGTTCTCCCAATAATAATAATTCCAAGTTACTCTTCTTTGAATAATCTTTTCAATGACTATTCTCTTCATCAATTTTGAGTCTTGACCTAGAAGTTATTGATGGAAAAAAGTTGTGGCCACAACAACACCCCTTTACTTTTTATTTTACATGAAAAAGGAAATCCCCTCCCTACTAAAATTTCAAACCTATTCCCTAATCCTCTACTGCTTGAGCCTAATGCTATGTCTTTTCCTACATTGAGGGAGTTGGTGGTGATTATCTTTTATTAGTGTTGAGTGTTCATTTCGATCTTATGATTTAAAATGTATTCATGATTCTTATTGACCTATAATGTTTCGTTCACATTTGTGTGATAGATTGACGTGTCATCTTATGACCTTTTGTTCATTCTTAAGTGACCGATGATTTGGTGTGGCTGCATGGTTTTTTCTATTTCATGTCCTGATTGAATAAGACTGTGCATATTCCTTATAACATGTATGTGGTTCATTTTTTCATATTTTCTCTTTCGCATGAGGATTCTTCTCACTTGTTTCAAAATCTAAGTCTAGATCGTGTAATTGTTGATCCTTCTTTTGAGTTGAGACTTGGAACATGTAATTTCAACACATTCATCTACAACGACCATGTTATCATTCAATAAACCTAACAATATCTTATAAATTGGCTTAAAGGTGGGGAATACATTGTTTATAATATTGAAAAGTATTCTTTTGATCACATGGATGATATCATTATTCTGTTTTGCAGGAGCAGGTTTGCAGGGGCACTTCATTTGCGTGACTGCTCCAACCTTGAGAGGCTTGTGGGGGAATCTATTGATCCTTTCCCACAGACTTGACCTTACTTCTTTCCATACTTCTCCTCATTAGGAAGAGAAGTACCTTATCTTGAATTTTCCTCAAGGTCTGAAGCCCCCAAGGTTGCCACACCAAACTTTCATGTGATCTTTTCCTCAAGCCTCTTCATATTGGTTTATACTAGGTCCTGTCTTGGTATTACCTCTCTCCAAAACCCATGAAAAATTACATTCAGCATCCTGGTTGTGAGTCCTTGTCGTATCGTCACCCGACACCTCTTAGTTATTCGTCACATGCACAATGGTCTGATGTAGAGACCTTTTCCTCGATCTGATCGATTCCTACTAGTCAAAATCTGAGTATGTATTCCTTCTGATATGTGTATATTGAGTGTATTAAGTTGTCATGCATGCTTGGTTGGATTCGATGTCATGTTTCTACTCGTCGTAACTTGTGATGTTAAATCGTCACATAAAGTGTCATTCTTTCTCCTTCTTCGATTTCCCTTCGCCACAGATTAATTTCCACATCCTTGGTCACCATATGCCTCGCTCCTCTCCATGATGCCTGTTTTTTCAAATCCTACCCTATATGTTATTTTCTAAATTTGTGACCCCTATGTGTGAAACCTTGACTCGTGAAACCCTGAGGGGGCATGGAACCCAGATCAGTGAAATTTGGGATTAATTTTCTAAATCGTAATTTATTTTAATTTTTCTTTATCTTTTAAATATTTTGTATAAATTTTATCTTAATTTATGTATTTTATTTTAATTCATTTCATTTCAATTTTATTTATTTATGTAAATTATTTATATTTATTTTCGTCGTGATTTTTCTCTAGAGTTACTTCAAGCAATTACTTTTACTAAAGGAAACATTTGTTCACATTAAATATTTTACGTGGGGTAAATTATTATTTTTTACATGGATAAACTAATTTTCACTAAATAAACAAACCATTTAACTAAGACCTAGGGTGTAATATACATTTGTATATATATTCATTTTGCTTTTAATTTTCATTATTTTCATTTTCATTTTCATTTTTTAATTCTAATTTCCTAATGTGTACATATCTTTTTAATCTTTTTATTTATTTTCCCCTTTCCCACAGAAAACCTGACGTACTATCCCATTTCCTATTTTCTAGGATTTCCTATTTTTTAGGATTTCCTATTTTTTAGAATTTCTTATTTTCTAGGTTTTCCTGTTTTTTAGGACTTTCTTCCTCCCTTCCCTAAATAGCATGGGAACTATGCTATCCTGTTTAAATTTTTTTTGTTATCCCCATTGCCTTAAAATTTATATCATATGCAAGTGATTTAAATATTGATTTAATAAGTGTGCAATGGAGGGGTTAATATAATGTTTTATGTACTCATTGGAACCCTTGGTCATCGAGAGAATAAACTAGGTAGATTTGTTACATCGCCATCGAAGAATTTAACAATATTACCATATTCATGAACTCCCTTACCCCAACAATGACCATGCATGGGTAATTTTTCATTTAAATATTATTTTAATGTTTTCACTTAAAACGATGTGCACTTTTTCTCCCTTTTTAAATATTATTTAAAATTATTTTAAAAAGGGTTGTGAATTTACCCGGATCAGGTGTTAGGGAAGAGAATCTACGATGAGGATCCATCCCACCCATCCCATCCACTTCATATAAAGGTACACAAGTGTCTTCAAATGACTGGCATTACATCATCCTTGCGCCAAAATGTTTGTTAGTCATTTAAGTCTACAGTCACTCGGCGCAAGGTTCATTCCTCCACATTCGGGTATGATTTCAAGTCTTTCAAGTGCAGTAGTGGTATCGTCCAACACCATTAATTCTCCTAATATCCATTTCCAGTTCTCACATTTGGAATTATCTATGGATGACTCTCGATGTAGGGGGGCTCATTATCTCTGATCTCATTGTGTTTTGTATACCATGGCTCCTCCTTCTCTCCATTACTCTTACTGGAATCCTTGCCCATGCTCGCTTATTCTGTCTCAAAGACCATCAATCCAGGCAACCTCTCTACCACCTTTTCCTACATTTCCCACCTGTTTCAGTCCTCTTTATTTCATGCCTCGTGGTGGTCATAGGAAGAGAGGCATAAGTCGTAGAGGAGGAGTTCTTGACCTCCATACTCAATCTCTCATGGCACCTGCAGCTGAAGCTTATGAAGCCCATACCCCACCACGCATATGCATTGAATTGGACCTCGCAGAGGAAGATGCTAAGGTGCTCTGCAGATTTTTTTACCATGATGTTGTGGATGCGAAAATTGGTCAATGGATTCTTGACCCTGGCTCTTACAAAGAACGCGCCACCCTATACACCAACATGGTCGAACTGTATTGGCTCATAAAGACTATGATGGGTAAGGTAATGGTTGAGAGGAATGAATCCCATGAGGAAATATTCCTACAGCTAGATGAAATGCAGATGGATATTCTCAACCTTGGTAAGAAAATGGATCGCTTTCTCAACTCCAATTTGGATGTAGTTGGACCAAGTCATGTGTATGCGGGTGCAGATGAGCCTCCCCCTAGATCTCCTCTCGATCCATATTCTTAAGGGTATTTTTTCTATGATTTGGTTTTGGATATGTAGTTTAGATTATTGCCTGGATATAATCGCACCTCATGCTAGCCTTACAAATTATGATAACACTGTTAACTATTAGGAAAACTGTCACATTTATAGTGACAATCTATAGTGTATTTTGTTTTGCAAAGGGTCTCAACTTCTTCTTTTTGAAGTTTTTAACTCTCATGGGAAACTCAAATTGTTGTATTATGACTGGTTGGGTTTCCTGATTGGCCAACCAACCACAATTTTAGTGTAACTACTTTCTTTTACAGTTATGGAAAATTTGGGATGGACAATTTACAAAAAAAAAATGTTGTGCATTATTATCATCGAGGGTTTGAATTATCATGATCGATGATGTAGTGATCGATGATGAGTGGTCATTGTTAGGGAAGGGAAGTGGGAGTGAGAGTGAGATATGGGAATGAGGATCACCAACAACGAGGCCAAGGGGATACTTGGGGATATTATATTGGATTTTAATCCCTTTGGACTATGTCCATGTGGTGGTTGGGGGGAAATTGTTATATTTTCTTTCTTTTTATTTAATTTTATTTTTATTTTTATATTTTATATTTTTTGTATTTTGTTTTATTTTGTTTTATTCATTATTATTATATTATATTGTTTTTTGTTTTATTTTTATTTATTTTATTTGTTTTATTTAATGGTTTTTATTTATTCTTTTATTATTCTCATTTTTTTAATTTTCATGTATTAATAGTTTCTCGCAAGTAAGATTAATAAACAACCTATATGGGCCTAATGGTTTAAAATGTTTGTTTCTTCCTTAGTGGTCACAAGTTCAAATCCAAAGGGGGAAGGGTAATTATTATTATCATATTAACTTTAACTTTAGTAATTTTTATTTTACATTAATGGCGGGTAATTAGTTTAGTTAATTTTATTTTTCTTTGATAACACAAGATTAGGGGTAGATAATCTTGTGTTATCAAATAAAATTAAAATTAAAGACAAAATTATGTCATTCAATAGGACAAGGACAGAAACACCAAAACTGACTCAAGAAATTTGGAAGACGACCCCAACAAGAAGAAATACAAATGTTTTCAAACTCAATAACATTTTTAATGAATGTCATTTATAAGCTACCCGAGGGAGAAAATAACTTCCAAGGAGACTCTCCAACTTCTATGTGTAACTCTCGATTATTCAATTTTTGAAAACATGAAAGAAATTCAAAATATAGAAGAAATTGGGGGAAAATGAAACGAATAGCCATGAGAGCTGAAGGGTCTCTCTTGGTTTATAAAAGAGAGGTCGTTGAATGTAATAAGGAATTTTTTCCTTTGTAAAGAAAGACAATACTATTGCTTCTGATTTAATAAAGAGAAGAAGAAATTTTGAAGTCATAATTATTAGGAAATGTTTGTGGGACTATTCTACACTTCTGTTTGTGGTTTAAGTTTTTTGGGTATTGATCATGTGAACTATGTATGTGTTTCGTATCTAGAATTCTTATGTTGTTGTGATTTCTAATGAGTGTAGGGATGATGCTAGAGGTCTCCTCTTCAACTATTTGATATGATATCTACAATATAATTGATATAAAATACTTTGGCTTCCATGAATTATTTCTGCTATCCAAGTATCATTTTAAGATGTGTTCATTTATTAGTTTTTCTCCAGAGGGATAGGTTAGAAGTAGTTATATTAAATTAGTTTTTTTCCAATATATGTTAGACTTATGATTAATTAGAAATCTTGGGTGGGGGGGTGGGTAATCCATTGTCTTTTCCCTTTTCTCTTCTTTTAATTCTAAGTGACAACAAGGCCCATACACCCATCGTAAATGCTACACCAAATGAGAGTAGGTCTGATCGGGACCTCCCATCGAGAGTTCTCCATTACCTTCTTGAAAGGCCATTCAAAACCTTCAACACAAAGGAAATGAAGGAATATCCATTAGCACATGCAACATAACTTTAATTTTCAGCAACCGTCCAAACATTCCTTCTGATTTAATCTTCACCTGAGTCTAGTTTTCTTTGAATTAGATCATGAACATCAATTTGTTTATTGTAGACCTCAATACATAACATATCCTTGACACATGAAAGTTGTTCGATATAGACCTCATATTAATCTCGACTATTGATCTTGTTTTTACATAACTTGAAAATTCATATCACAACCATCACCTGATCAAATCTCTCATTAGCTTCAATCATCGATCAATTATCTTGATGGTTTCACCATGGCTCCAAGGAATATCTACTCATACCTATACAGTCTCTATAATGCACCCTCTTTTTCTATCCAACTCACTTTACACCCATACTTAGAAACTTTTATAAGTATTTCATCACGGGTCTTCGATAGATCATGAGCCATCAGATCTCTCACCCATTGGGCCATATGATCCATGACAAGTGGCAACCTCCTGGGCCATCAAATCTCTCACCCTATGGGCCATCCGATCTATGACAAGTGGTAACCTCTTAGGCCATTTTATCGATTCTTGATACTTAGTCAATATTCAATATTTCACCGTGGGTCCCAGGAACATCTCCATTTGATTAATTCCTTCTTTATACCTATCCATTTCTCATGACATCTATGTCCAACCAATTTTTGGTACTTGTTCATTTTTCAAGATCTCATCATGAGGAGGGGTCTATAGAATTTACTTGATTCTTGTGACCTCATCTGTCTGATCAATTATCCATACTTAGTCATTTCTTTGTTTCTTATGATGCTTCATGGGACATATTCATTCGAACAATCCATTCTCTATAATTAATCATTTCTTAAATATATCACCGTAGATTGCGGGTATACATCACTTTAGTTCAATCTTACATGATCTTTTATATCTGACCGATTCTCCATAGTTAGTCAATTTTTTATATTTCACAACCGTTCCATGGCTCTACGAGTTTTCACTCATTTATTCACCTACTCTCGATTATCCATCATGCTCACTATCTCCATGATGTCTTGATACTTAGTCATTTTTCAAGATCCCTTATGTTGATGTTGCAAATGAGGTGGATTTCATGTGGACGTCTTCTTCATGACATGGTATCAATACATGTCCTAAAACATGGAACTACAAGTGAAATAATATAGATATACTTGTTATAGAACTGACATGGACTCCCTCTGATGTGGCAATCATCTGAATGGACATGTGGCACTGATGAGGTTGTGATGCAGGAGCATCGTTAGCGAGCACGTGGAGCAGGACCACTCATCACCTGGGAATATTTTTGGAATCTCAACACTGGCATTTACAGCAAATATTTTCAAGCACGCCTAAACTCAACGTCGAGAGATATTTTGAAGCACGCCTAAACTCAGCACCGAGAAATATTCTGAAGCACGCTTGAACGATTGCGAGCGAAGTGGGAGTTTCCATTCCTGCTCTGGAATGTGACTGGATTAAGATAGTCGTTAGGTTAGGTATTGTAGTAGACAAGTAGTTGGGGGGGAACCTAAGAACCCTCTGAGATAAATAGAGGTTTTGTATGCCCAAATGAGGCTACCTGCAAGTTAGTTGGAGATTTATGAGTTTGTAGTTGTTGTTTTGATTGTATTTGTAACCATTTTTATTTTGAATGAATACAATAGAGGAACATTGATCCAATGTGTGTGGATGTTGTTATTGCTTGCAAATTTCCTGTTGTTGTTGTTTCTGTAAATGAATGTATGGAATTGGGAATGCTAGGATAAGTTTCAATTGTTTCTCTTCTATTGAAATCGGTGCAAGGTGTGCACACAGAACGTAAGGAGTGCATTGACAGGATCTATTTCGGTTCCGAAGCTCAAAAGAGATAGAAAGAAACTTTCCCTTTGCAAGGAGTGAAAAGTAATTCCTACAGGGAGTGCACAGTCATCCGCAAGAATTCAAACCTTGTGTAATAACCGGTTGCAAGGTGTGCACCAAGCAAAAGGATTACGCCAGGAGGGCGAGAAGAATTTATTTTCAAGAAATACTTCGAACTGAGTTTATCAAAATCCGAGAACACAAGGAGTGTGTGGGAAGTTGAAACCCTTTAAGGACCAAGCTCGGAAGAGATAAAACTTTTCATAAGTGTTAACGAGATCCAAGAGTCAGACTCGCAAGAGGAGAAAAGGTCAAAAACCTTGAAGGCTTAGAAAATCTTCTAAGTCAGAAGAAATATGAAACTCAGGAGGGGGAGCGAAAGTGGTCATTGGATCACAGTGCAAGGTATCAACAATTATCTGATTCAAGACAAGATGCACAAGCTTTAACGCTTTGCACACACACAGGAGAAAGAACACAACGAGGTTTGAGACTTGAAACTTCCAAAGTCCGTAGTTCTATATTTTCGAAGTGAAATCTCAGTTGTTCGATCATCTGAGGAAAACTTGAGCCATCAGATCGTTCGAAGTGAACATCAGGAATTGGATCAATCAAGCGAATCTGAGACATCATATATCATGAGTTCGGAAGGAAGCAAGTTTGAAACTTGAGATCCCCGAAGCGCAAAGATCCAGCCAGCATAAGTGAATTTGGACCATTAGATCTAGAGGAGTACATGTCGGAGGGTCGTGAGATATAGAGGAAGGAAAAGGTGAGGCATTGAAACAATCGAAGCCAGAAGAATCTAAGAATAGAGGGTCATCGATCTATCAGTGGACACTTGTTAGCAGATCGTGAGCTCCAGAAAATTTGTCGTGGGATTTTCAGTTTGAGAACTGAGATTGCCGAAGTCCGAAACACGAAGGCGGTCTCGATCGTCAATTGAGAGGAGGGTCACAGGAAATTTGATCTAAGTTGAAAGGTCAAACACTCAAAGTGAAGGAAAGATCGTTGATTGAATAGGACAGGTGTCCGTATATCATCAACTTCGAGAAACTGGAGTGTAGAAGAAAGCAGGGTTGAGATTTCAAAACCCCGAATTCCAGAGACCCGCAGAGATCATAGGCATTGATTGAAGGGGACAAGTGTCAACAGATCTTCCAATCCAGAAGATTTCTCTGAAAATGAAACCAATGTTTGAAATTTGAGAATTTTGAAGTCCAGAATTTTGAATCGCCATAATCGTCAATCGGGGAGAGGGAGATCTGGACTGTTGATTCCAAGGAATAGATATCAATCGTTTGTCTGGAATATTTTCAAGATCATGATATCAACGGTCATCTCGCATTGCGGGGATAGGAGTTGCATGAACTTTAAAGGGTCGAGGGCGGGCTGCCATCCATACCGTGGTTTCGCCAGGAAGACACATGGAGGCTCAAGGAGAATTACGGGTTCAAAAGTAGTTTGACTTAAAACCACTTGTGGTCGTGCCCGCGATTTCATGTTCATCGCCCAAGGTCACATCAAAGGAGGGGTCGAGAGAAAAGGCGCTAAAGATCGATACTCTGATATTTTTGCAGAGCGCGAAAGGGAAGGTTGTGGGTGTCGTGAAGCCTACACAGGGAGCTGAGGGGACCAATGCTTAACACAAAAGAAGGCCAATAAAGTTTCAGAGAGTCACCAAACTCTGGAATTGAAGATCCTGACCGGGAGGTCACACAACCCTTAGGAGAGAAGGGGGTGTGCACCAAGTGGTATTGGAGCTGGAGTTTTTCTTGTAGACAACAGGCAAATGAGGCAGGACAAAAGAACTCGAAGTTGTACTCTGTGTGTGATAGACAGTCAACACAATGCCACCGAGGAGATGAGTGGAAACACCTTTAGCCAATTGTGATGTAGAAAGGGAGATGTGAGAACTTTGTGCAATATTAGAGGCGATGGAGGCAGTGCAGAGGAAAGCACTTGATGTTGGAGACATCAACGATGYAGAGAGAGAAGAAGTGGAAGATGAAGAACCTGCGGGAGAGGATGTTGCCAAAGAACACTTGCTGAGAGAAGTTTCAAGATTGGGAGGCAGAGCCAAGATAGAGGTCCCGATGTACGAAGAAAATTTGTATGATGAAGAGTTGTTGGATTGGGTGAGATCCATGGAAAAATATTTCAACTATGAAGATGTCGATGAAGAGAAAAAGGTGAAGCAGGTTGTCACCAGGGTAAAAGGGCATGCAACACTGTGGTGGGATGAACTACAGGCTGAGAGGAGAATAAAAGGAAAATAGAAGACAAATAATTGGGATAGAATGGTAGCCAGGTTGAAGGCTAAATTCATGCCCAAAGATTATCATATCAATCTGTTCAGGAAGTTGTAGAACCTGAGACATAAGGGTATGACAGTTAAGGAGTACACAGAGGAGTTCCATAGACTAAACATCAGAACTGGAAGAAGGGAGAAAGATGAAGAAAGTTGCCAGATATATAAATGGCTTGAGATATGAAATCCAGGATGAGCTCAACATGATGTCAATAAGCACAGTGGAGGATTATTATCAATTTTCACTGGAGGCAAAGGAGAAGTTGACCAGAAAAAAAATCCAGCGAGAAAGAGGAAAAAGCCCAGCCCCAAACAAAGGCAAGGGAGTTACCCATGACAAAGCACACAAGTATAAGAATGAGATTGAGAAACCACATAGTCAATCGGAAAGAGGAGGAATTTCCCGAGGAAGACAGGGTGGTGGAATAAGTTCTTCTAGAGGAAGAGAAAGAAACAGAGGAGGAGAAGTAAGATGATATGCCTATGGAAAGATAGGACACATGTCTTGGGAATGTACCGAGAAAAAGAAAGAAGGAGGAGGTGAAGCTCACATTTCATAAGCACAGAGAAGGGATGATGAAGCAGAAGGAGCATAGGATGGAAGATCCCTGATGTTGAGGAAGGTTCTCTTAAAACTAGAGGCAGAAGTTGAAAAGACAGTTCAAAGGAACAGTCTCTTCAGGACAGCTTGTATGACTAAAGACAAAGTATGCAAGGTCATAATTGATAATGTGAGCACTGACAACTTATTATGCATGGAGATGGTGGAGAAATTGAAGTTGGAGACAACTGCACATTTGAAGCCATACAAAGTCTCATGGTTGTAGAAAGGACACCAGTTAATGGTTACTAAACAATGCTTGGTTGAATTTAAGATAGGAGGATATAGAGATGAAATTCTATGTGATGTAAATCCCATGGATGTATGCCATATTTTGTTGGGAAGACCATGGAAGTTTGACAAGAATGTCATTCATGATGGGAGGAAGAATACATACACCTTGGAGAAGAATGGTAGAACACACATGTTGTTGCCAATAGAGGAGAAGAAGGTGAAAGAGGAAGCCATCACAAGAATACTTCTCATGAGTGGGAAGGAACTCCTGAAAGAATTCAAGAAACAACATGAGATGTAGTTTGTTGTGGTGAGGAAACCCAGAGTTATCCTTACATGTACTTTGATGGATGATTTTCCTGAAGAAGTTTAGGAATCGCTGGATAACTTTGATGACATAGTGGTGGATGAGTTTCCTAACTCATTACCACTCGTCAAAAGTATCAACCACCATATTGAATTGATACCAGGAGAAAGTTTGCCAAAAAAAGAAACCTACAGGTTGGCACCTTGAGAGAATGAGGAAGTGAAGAACCAAGTCCATGAATTGTTAGACAAGGGTTTGGTTAGAGAGAGCTTGAGTCCATGCCCAGTACCAACTGTGTTGAGTCCAAAGAAGGATGGAGGATGGAGAATGTGTATAGACTCGAGAGCCATTAACAATATCACCATCATGTATAGATTTCCTTTACCAAGAATGGATGATTTAATGGATTGTTTAAGTGGAGAAAATTTATTTTCTAAAATAGATTTCAAAAGTGGATATCACTAGATTAGAATGAGAGAAGGTGATGGGTGGAAGACATCCTTTAAGACAAATGATGGTTTGTATGAGTGGCTTGTTATGCCATTTGGCTTAACAAATGCCCCGAGTACTTTTATGAGGTTGATGAATGAAATACTAAAAGATTTCATTGGAAAGTTTATGGTTGTATATCTAGATGATATACTGATCTTTAGCAGGACTAGAGAGGATCATTTGAGGCACCTGACACTAGTGATGAGGAGACTACAGCAAGAGAAGTTGTTGATAAATCTGAAGAAGTCCTCTTTTATGAAGACATAACTCATTTACTTGGGTTTTGTGATCTCTTCAAATGAATTGAAGATGGATCCAGAGAAGGTGAAAGCAATCAAATAATGGTCGTCACCAAAGAGTATGTTTCAGGTAAGGAGCTTCCATGGATTAGCAAGTTTCTATAGGAAGTTCATTAGAGACTTGAGTGAAATTTGTGCGCCAATGGTGGATACAGTGAAGAAGAAGCACAAGTCTTTTAAATGGACAGAGGAGGCTTTTAAGAGCTTCAATATATTGAAGGAGAAAATAACAGAATGACCAATTCTAGTCTTGCCAAATTTTGAAAACACATTTCAGGTGAGATGTGATGTAAGTGGAGTTGTAATTGGAGCAGTTTTGAGCTAGGATAATAGACCTGTTGCTTATTTAAGTGAGAAGCTAAATGAGACCAAAGGAAAATACTCCATGTATCATAAGGATTTTTATGCCATAATTCAAGCCTTGAAGAAGCAGAGACACTACCTTGTCCCACAGGAATTTGTCTTGTATAGCGATAACCAGGATTTACAATTCATAACCAGAAAGGAAAAATTGAATCAGAGGCATGAAAAATGGGTTGAGTTTATGCAGAATTTTACTTTTGTTATAAAACATATTGCAGGGAATGCTAACAAATTTTATGATGCATTAAGCAAGAGATGTTTGATTCTACAATAATTTCAGGTGAAGACCTTGGGGTTTGAACACCTTAAGGACATGTATTGTGATGATAAATATTTCAAGGAAGAATATGAACCATGTGCAAATCATGTTCTAAGAGATAGAAGCCAGTGGGAAGAGTATATGATTCAAGAGGGATTGTTGTTCAAAGGAAATAAGTTGTGCATATCAAAATGATCAATGAGGGATAACCTTTTGAAGGAAAAGCATAGTGGAGGATTGGTTGGGCATTTAAGCCATGATAAAACATTTGCACAATTGAGTAGTTCATACTCTTGGCCAGGTATGAGAATAGAAGTGATAAAGTTTGTGAACAGATGTAGAAACTGCCAACACGCAAAAGGAAAAAGATAGAACATTGGATTGTATCAACCATTTCCAATGCCAGAGAGGCCTTGGGATGCAATAAGCATGGATTTTGTGTTGGGACTGCCAAGAACGCAAAGAGGATTTGATTCCATATTTTTGGCGGTGGATAGATTTTCAAAGATGGCACACTTTATCCCATGCCATAATACCAGTGATGCAACACATGTTGCAAATCTATTTTTTAAGGAAGTTGTGAGACTTCATGGCCTACCCAGAAGCATTGTCTCAGACAAAGACACAAAATTTGTTGGTCATTTTTGGAGAACACCATGGAAGAAGTTGGGGATGGATTTTTCCTTTAGCTCAACTTATCCCCTTAGACAGATGAATAGACTGAGGTGGTAAACAAAAGTTTGGGAAACTTATTGAGGAGTCTGGTCACTGAGCATCATAATCAGTGGGATCAAATTCTAGCACAAGAAGAATTTGCATACAATGACTCACCAAACAGGAGCACTGGAAAAATCCCATTCCAAATATTGTATAAAATGCAACCCAGGGGATAAGTTGAGAGACTTGGAACAGAGTGAGACCAGGAGCGTTGGAGTAGAATATTTTGTTACAGAAATGTAAAAGCTCCATAGCCATATCAGAGGATAGTTGCAGAGTTCTAACCAAGAGTACAAGTGCAGAGCTGATCAACATCGTAGAGAATTTCAATTTGAAGTTGGAGATCAGGTTCTAGCACATCTCAAGAAAGAAAAGTTCCCTAGGGGAACGTATAACAAGTTAAATATGAAGAAGATATGGCCATGTAATATCTTGAGGAAGTTTGATGCAAACTCTTATGAGATTGAGCTTCCAGATGATGTGGACATATCACCCATATTCAACGTTTCAGACCTTTATCCTTACAGGAAAGACGACACAGAGGGATCAGAAGATCGAGAGAAGATTCAGTGGGAGAAACAAATGCCTATAGCAGAAAAACCACAGATGGAGAAGATCGTTGATCATAGGATTGACAAGAAGACCAGGAGGAAGACCTATTTTGAATATCTAGTCAAGTGGAAGGGACACCCAATAGAAGATGCTAGTTGGGAAAATGAAGCTGATATCCAGAAGCATGGAAATTCGGTGCAGGAGCTCATGGACAGGAGTCCATGAAGTTTTGTCAAGGGGAGTATGATGCAGGAGCATCATTAGTGATCACGCAGATCAGGACCACTAAATGATTGAGAATCTTTTCAGAATCTCAACGCTAGCATTTAGGACAAATATTTTGAAGCATGCCTGAACTCAGCACCGAGAAATATTTTGAAGCACGCCTAAACTCAGTTCCGGAAAATATTATGAAGCACGCTTGAACGATTGTGAGTGAAGTGGGAGTTTCCACTCCTCCTCTGGAATGCGACTGGACTAAGATAGCCATTGGGTTAGGTTTTCGATTAGATAAGTAGTCGGGGGGAACCCTAAGAACCCTCTGAGATAAATAGAGGTTGTGTACGCCCAAAGGAGGCTAGCTATAAGTTAGTAGGAGATTTATGAGTTTGTAGTTATTGTTTTGATTGTAGTTGTAACCATTTTTATTTTGAATGAATACAACAGAGGAAAATTGATCCAATGTGTGTGGATGTTGTTATTTCTTGCAAATTTGTTGTTGTTGTTGTTTCTGTAAATGCATGTATGGAACTGTGAATGTTAGGATAAGTTTCAATTGTTTCTCTTTTGTTGAAATTGGTGCAAGGTGTGCACACAAAATGCAAGGAGTGTGTTGACAGGATCTGTTTCGGTTCTGAAGCTCAGAAGAGATAGCACGAAACTTTCCCTTTGCAAGGAGTGCAAAGTGACTGTTGCAAGGAGTGCACAGTCTTCCGCAAGAATTCAAACCTTATGTAATAACCAATTGCAAGGTGTGCACCGAGAAAAAGGAGAATGCCAAGAGGGCGAGAAGAATTTATTTTCAAGAAATCCTTCGAACCGAGTTTATCGAAATACGAGAACACAAGGAGTGCATGGAAAGTCGAAACCCTTTAAGGACCAAGCTCATAAGAGATATAAATTTTCATAAGTGTTAATAAGATCTAAGAGTTAGACTCGCAGGAGGAGCAAAGGTCGAAAGACTTGAAGGCTTAGAAAATATTCTAAGTTGGAAGAAATATGAAGCTCAGGAGGGGGAGCGACCATGGTCGTTGGATCACAATGAAAGGGATCAACAACCATCTCATTCAAGACAAGGTGCATGAGATTTAATGCTTCACACACACATAGGAGAAAGAACCCAACGACGTTTGAGACTTGAAACTTCTGTTGTCCGGAGTTCCGGATTTTCGAAGTGAAATCTTAATCGTTCGATCATCTGAGGCAGACTTGAGCCGTTAGATTGTATAAAGTGAACATAAAGTGTTGGATCAATCAAGCAAATCTGAGCCATCATATATCGTGAGTTTGGAAGGAGGCAAGTTTGAAACTTGAGATCCACAAAGCGCGAAGAGCCGAAGAGCCGAAGTGAATTTGGACCGTTAGATCCAGAGGGGTATGTGTCGGTGGGTCATGAGATCTAGAGGAAGGAAAAGGTGAGGTGTTGAAACACCCTAATCTCGAAGAGCCGAAGAACCGAGGGTCATCGATTTGTCAGTGGACACTTTTCAGCAAATCATGAGCTCTAGGAAATTTGTTGAGGGATTTTCAATTTGAGAATTGAGATTGCCGAAGTCTGAAACCCGAAGGAGATATTGACCGTCAATCGAGAGGAGGGTCACAGGACCATTGATATGAGTTGAAAGTTCAAAAACCCGAGGTGAAAGCAGGATCGTTGATTGAACATGACAGGTGTTCGCAGATCGTCAGCTCCGAGAAATTGGAGTGCGGAAGAAAGGAGGGTTGAGATTTCAAAACCCCAAAGCTTGGAGACCCGTAGAGATCACAGTCGTTGATTGAAGGGGACGTGTGTCAGCAGATCTTCTGCTCTGGAAGATTTCTCTGCAAATGAAACCAAGGTTTAAAATTCGAGAATTCCGAAGTCTGGATTTTCGAATCGCCCACAGTCATCGATGGGGGAGAGGGAGATCCCAACAGTTGATTCCAAGGAACAGATCTCAGTCATCTATCTAGAAGCACCATCAAGATCGTGAGATCGACAGTCATATCGAATTGTGGGGATAGGAGTTGCACGAACTTTAAAAAGTCGAGGGCGGGCCGCAATCCATACCTTGGTTTCTCTAGGAAGACACGTGGAGGCTCAAGGAGAATTGCGGTCCCAAACGTAGTTTTACCTCAAACCGCTTGTGGTCACACCCACAATTGCGTGGTCATCACCCAAGATCACATCGAAGGAAGGGCAAAGAGAAAAGGTGCTAACTCCGACACTCTGATATTTTTGCAGAGTGCGAAAGGGAAGGTCGTGGGTGTCGTGAAGCCTGCATAGGGAGCCAAGGGGACCAATGTTTAACACAAAATGAGGCCAATAGGTTTCAAAGAGTCACCCAACTCTAGAATCGAAGATCCTAACTAGGAGGTCACGCAACCCTTATGAGAGAAGGGGTTCTGCATCAGGTTTCCATCATGGTGTTAATGTGGTGAAGATGTCCCAATAGGTATCGATCCTCAATCTTTTGATATTAACTGTTGATATCTAGAGATAAGCAGTTAGAATTTAAACTGTTTCGGGTTTATAGTTCTTGAGAACAAAAGTTAATTTCTTGCACGGGGTTCCATACTCACTCATTCTCATTTAACTATGTAACTCTGCTCTTTTATTTATAAACCATTTATAGTTGTTTTCCTTTATATATATATATATATCGACTATCATCATTCACGTCGGTTTGAGCAGCCGAGACCTTCTTTTCAATATTGAAACTACTCATATTTGTAGTGAGATTCATCAATATTTCTGTCACTTCACTCCCCTTAATATTGTGCATCCCCAAATCTATTTCATGCACATACATCTTCATTCTTAATTCAGGGTAAACACACATAACTCTTTCAGAAATTCAACAACGCACAATTGTCTTTGCACTCAAATTCTCCTCAATGCATAGGGGTATTCTTTGCTTCCTCTATCTTGTTTGATTCACAAACTATTTCCAACAAGATTCTCATACAAACAACTTATGTTGTCCTGTAGCGAATTAATCTATTTTCAAATAAAGTCTCGATCCCGTGGCAGGCCTTTAAGGCCCAATGTTGTAACCTATAGCTCTGATACCAATCTCTAATGTACGCATCAACCGGGCGAATCCACTCTACCTAAAAAAATCCTTTTCAAGAATGTTTTGATACCAATCTATAACATACCAAGCCACTAGTAGGCTAGTTTGTGCTTCTACACGCCTCACGTCAAGAACTGAGTTCAATTTATTATAGAATTTGACTATTAGAGAAGCATGAAAGAAATGAAATAATCAAGATTCATGCTAGACTTAAAAGAAATGCTTAAACATGGCATGCATATACATGACTGACAAGCAAGCACATTACAAATATGAATCCCATATATAAGAAATAATACATCGCGGAAATAAATATACAAGTAGAGAAACAAATGACAAAGAGCACTTATCTTAATAAAAACCAATCATGTACTGGATATAGACCAATGACGTTCCACCCAACCTTAAACATTGTTGATCCAAGTCTGAACAACTGGTCACCCTCGACCTAGGGCCATGCCTCCATGAGAACACATTCCAGAGCGACACTCAAATTCCCAAACCAATCAATACTCAAGCTCTCACATGTTTCTCAACACACAACAATCCAAAGTATGCAAACTCTCTTCTCTCCAGACTACACCACCCCAAGACAATGAACCCCCTTCACTTCCATGCAGTCCCTCAAGATGTCCACTTTTTTCCATGGATCTAGTGCATCTGGTCAAGAATATCCATGTTGGAACTCTCAAGATTCACAACTATGAACAAGGTTTAACACATGCCAATCAATATTAGGCATATAGGCACCAATTCATGGCTAACAAACAATTGTAATTACTACAACAATCAAAACAATGGATTCTTTCCTTCAACAGTTTGTCCCCATGTCCCAACCAAGAGAAAGAACGAATGAGCCAAAAATAGATTGAAAGAGTGAAAATTTTGAGAAGAGCCCCCAAACACCCCACAAGAGGTGTTTACGTAATTACATGTAATAAAGAACCACATGAAATTTTCACCAAGAAGCTCATGTAACTACCTCTTTCTCTCCAAAATTACAATATGGGTAAGTAAAATATAAATTACCCCCTTTAACCCCTTGTCTCATGGAATCATACCCCCCTATAACTCTTTTCCTTTTCCATCTTGAGCCAGCGATATATTTCAAAACTAATAACGATAAAAATATTACATTTACTGGGCACTCTGACCTCTTTTAATTATTTGGGCACTCAGTCCTTTCCTCAAATAAACAAAATAAATTATCTATACAAGGACTCAAAACTATGGTATTACATGATGTGTGGTTGGATTAGGTTTGGGTAGGGATGTTTTATGAACTGCTACTATTGTCTCTCGGAACTAGGGTAGATATGGAAAATGGTGGGTATAATGGCGATATTTTGAGCATGTGGCACATGCAAAGTTAGTACAAAAGGTTTTTTTTGCATGGTGGTAGGATCAGAGGTAGAGTTGGTTGTCGTAGGTACTAAAGTAGAGAGTAGTGTTATTTCCTTTGTAATGTTCCCAGGACCCCACCCGGGAATCATCACTAAAACCCCACCTTCTGTCAAGCATTGAATTTTTTAATTTTATTCAATTTATCCCATTAATTATCCGATACCATTTATTAATTAATATTCTCTACATATGAACATAATTATGCAGTATTACATCATAGAATACATGCATATTTATATACAATTATAGCATAACATAATGAGCATGAATAACCATGCAATGATCGAAATGAAAACATAAAATAACACTTATATTTTAATAAAAAATCATTGATTGGATGTAGACCTCAGGCATTCCTCCCATCCATAGAATCTACTATTCATTCACTCTCAACAACAAGTCAGCCTCGAGCTAGGGATATGACTCCACCAAGGTAAATGTATTGTCCCAAGTCCCACTAAGTTCATAAAACACTTAGCATAACATGACAAGGCCAATGACACCAACTCTAGTGGAATTTCTCCTCACAACCTCTCATTCCCCATAGTCTATCCCACCCAAGGAAGTGCACCCCTTCACTCTTGCACAATCCTTTGGTTGTCCCACTTCCCTTCCAAGGCTTGAGTAATAGGCTGGTCAGGAAGTCTCAGAGAGCTATGGAACTTGGAACACAAGGATTCTATCAAATATTTATGGAACCCACTAGGCCAACACACAAGGAAACATATTCCCGAAAATTCTCTCTCCCAAAGAGAATGCTCCACATGCCTAACAACATGCTTCTCCAATCCAAACCATTTAGGATTTATAGGGTAACCACAACTTCACCGCTCATACCCTCTAGAAAAAGTTACAGATGATTAAAATGGAAGAATGGATGAGAATTATGCTAAATTCCCAACATTATATGTGCATGTTCCCATCCTGACACATGGAAAACAAATAACTACCTTTTCCTCCACTTGGTAATGTGTTCCCCTCACTTAAGAACTTAGGATAACATCGTATCATAAGACATAGGAATTTCGGAAGATATTATAGTATTCCCTTGGCTTAAGCCCCCTTGACTTAGCCCCTTTTCTTAATCACTTATCCCCTTTCCCTCTCATCAAGTCCTAGCCCTCCATACTCTTTTGTCTGACTTGGTCTGTAGCAGTGATGTATTTTATTAATATATGAGTGATTCAATTTACAAAGCTAATCTCACCAAACCTTTCAACATACAGGATCACCAACCTAAATCATATATACACATGCACTCTTGCTTATAACATCTTGGCTCACCAACGTATAAAACATATGTGCATTTACAAACTAGGGTTCAACCTGGTGGTATTACAAGTATAGACCCATAGTTTCATCATATTAGACTCATGGTAATGGGAAAAAAATATTCACTCCACATTAGAGCATTTAATTCTCTATATGATGAATATATATCATCCAATATAAAACACTTTAGATTTTATGGTATATATTTGAGCATATAGAGCACTCATTAATTTTGGACAGGAATTAATGTTTGGACGAGAATGAACCCTAAACCACACTCCTTGTTCCGAATGAAACTCTATGTTTTGAATGATGCAATGAGGGAAAGGGGATGAAGGATTACTTACTTTCCTGACATTTTGTCCCTTACTAATTAAATGTTTTGCACCTACCCTATTTATTTCATCCTTGCATTATCTCCTAACTCACTCGTATCTTCTCATTCTTAGATCATGTCTTTTCTTTCTTTTTATTTCTTTATTTTCCTTTTCAATTCGAATGATATATATTCCAACATATGAAGCATTAAATTATCTATTGA
>JASDQU010014046.1:84393-137739 GCA_032191745.1 Picea mariana | reverse complement strand
AGAGAGAGAAGAAGTGGAAGATGAAGAACCTGCGGGAGAGGATGTTGCCAAAGAACACTTGCTGAGAGAAGTTTCAAGATTGGGAGGCAGAGCCAAGATAGAGGTCCCGATGTACGAAGAAAATTTGTATGATGAAGAGTTGTTGGATTGGGTGAGATCCATGGAAAAATATTTCAACTATGAAGATGTCGATGAAGAGAAAAAGGTGAAGCAGGTTGTCACCAGGGTAAAAGGGCATGCAACACTGTGGTGGGATGAACTACAGGCTGAGAGGAGAATAAAAGGAAAATAGAAGACAAATAATTGGGATAGAATGGTAGCCAGGTTGAAGGCTAAATTCATGCCCAAAGATTATCATATCAATCTGTTCAGGAAGTTGTAGAACCTGAGACATAAGGGTATGACAGTTAAGGAGTACACAGAGGAGTTCCATAGACTAAACATCAGAACTGGAAGAAGGGAGAAAGATGAAGAAAGTTGCCAGATATATAAATGGCTTGAGATATGAAATCCAGGATGAGCTCAACATGATGTCAATAAGCACAGTGGAGGATTATTATCAATTTTCACTGGAGGCAAAGGAGAAGTTGACCAGAAAAAAAATCCAGCGAGAAAGAGGAAAAAGCCCAGCCCCAAACAAAGGCAAGGGAGTTACCCATGACAAAGCACACAAGTATAAGAATGAGATTGAGAAACCACATAGTCAATCGGAAAGAGGAGGAATTTCCCGAGGAAGACAGGGTGGTGGAATAAGTTCTTCTAGAGGAAGAGAAAGAAACAGAGGAGGAGAAGTAAGATGATATGCCTATGGAAAGATAGGACACATGTCTTGGGAATGTACCGAGAAAAAGAAAGAAGGAGGAGGTGAAGCTCACATTTCATAAGCACAGAGAAGGGATGATGAAGCAGAAGGAGCATAGGATGGAAGATCCCTGATGTTGAGGAAGGTTCTCTTAAAACTAGAGGCAGAAGTTGAAAAGACAGTTCAAAGGAACAGTCTCTTCAGGACAGCTTGTATGACTAAAGACAAAGTATGCAAGGTCATAATTGATAATGTGAGCACTGACAACTTATTATGCATGGAGATGGTGGAGAAATTGAAGTTGGAGACAACTGCACATTTGAAGCCATACAAAGTCTCATGGTTGTAGAAAGGACACCAGTTAATGGTTACTAAACAATGCTTGGTTGAATTTAAGATAGGAGGATATAGAGATGAAATTCTATGTGATGTAAATCCCATGGATGTATGCCATATTTTGTTGGGAAGACCATGGAAGTTTGACAAGAATGTCATTCATGATGGGAGGAAGAATACATACACCTTGGAGAAGAATGGTAGAACACACATGTTGTTGCCAATAGAGGAGAAGAAGGTGAAAGAGGAAGCCATCACAAGAATACTTCTCATGAGTGGGAAGGAACTCCTGAAAGAATTCAAGAAACAACATGAGATGTAGTTTGTTGTGGTGAGGAAACCCAGAGTTATCCTTACATGTACTTTGATGGATGATTTTCCTGAAGAAGTTTAGGAATCGCTGGATAACTTTGATGACATAGTGGTGGATGAGTTTCCTAACTCATTACCACTCGTCAAAAGTATCAACCACCATATTGAATTGATACCAGGAGAAAGTTTGCCAAAAAAAGAAACCTACAGGTTGGCACCTTGAGAGAATGAGGAAGTGAAGAACCAAGTCCATGAATTGTTAGACAAGGGTTTGGTTAGAGAGAGCTTGAGTCCATGCCCAGTACCAACTGTGTTGAGTCCAAAGAAGGATGGAGGATGGAGAATGTGTATAGACTCGAGAGCCATTAACAATATCACCATCATGTATAGATTTCCTTTACCAAGAATGGATGATTTAATGGATTGTTTAAGTGGAGAAAATTTATTTTCTAAAATAGATTTCAAAAGTGGATATCACTAGATTAGAATGAGAGAAGGTGATGGGTGGAAGACATCCTTTAAGACAAATGATGGTTTGTATGAGTGGCTTGTTATGCCATTTGGCTTAACAAATGCCCCGAGTACTTTTATGAGGTTGATGAATGAAATACTAAAAGATTTCATTGGAAAGTTTATGGTTGTATATCTAGATGATATACTGATCTTTAGCAGGACTAGAGAGGATCATTTGAGGCACCTGACACTAGTGATGAGGAGACTACAGCAAGAGAAGTTGTTGATAAATCTGAAGAAGTCCTCTTTTATGAAGACATAACTCATTTACTTGGGTTTTGTGATCTCTTCAAATGAATTGAAGATGGATCCAGAGAAGGTGAAAGCAATCAAATAATGGTCGTCACCAAAGAGTATGTTTCAGGTAAGGAGCTTCCATGGATTAGCAAGTTTCTATAGGAAGTTCATTAGAGACTTGAGTGAAATTTGTGCGCCAATGGTGGATACAGTGAAGAAGAAGCACAAGTCTTTTAAATGGACAGAGGAGGCTTTTAAGAGCTTCAATATATTGAAGGAGAAAATAACAGAATGACCAATTCTAGTCTTGCCAAATTTTGAAAACACATTTCAGGTGAGATGTGATGTAAGTGGAGTTGTAATTGGAGCAGTTTTGAGCTAGGATAATAGACCTGTTGCTTATTTAAGTGAGAAGCTAAATGAGACCAAAGGAAAATACTCCATGTATCATAAGGATTTTTATGCCATAATTCAAGCCTTGAAGAAGCAGAGACACTACCTTGTCCCACAGGAATTTGTCTTGTATAGCGATAACCAGGATTTACAATTCATAACCAGAAAGGAAAAATTGAATCAGAGGCATGAAAAATGGGTTGAGTTTATGCAGAATTTTACTTTTGTTATAAAACATATTGCAGGGAATGCTAACAAATTTTATGATGCATTAAGCAAGAGATGTTTGATTCTA
Organism: Picea mariana; assembly: GCA_032191745.1. NCBI lineage: Eukaryota > Viridiplantae > Streptophyta > Pinopsida > Pinales > Pinaceae > Picea > Picea mariana. The sequence goes on along the minus strand of JASDQU010014046.1, from coordinate 134,851 downwards.
CAATAATTTCAGGTGAAGACCTTGGGGTTTGAACACCTTAAGGACATGTATTGTGATGATAAATATTTCAAGGAAGAATATGAACCATGTGCAAATCATGTTCTAAGAGATAGAAGCCAGTGGGAAGAGTATATGATTCAAGAGGGATTGTTGTTCAAAGGAAATAAGTTGTGCATATCAAAATGATCAATGAGGGATAACCTTTTGAAGGAAAAGCATAGTGGAGGATTGGTTGGGCATTTAAGCCATGATAAAACATTTGCACAATTGAGTAGTTCATACTCTTGGCCAGGTATGAGAATAGAAGTGATAAAGTTTGTGAACAGATGTAGAAACTGCCAACACGCAAAAGGAAAAAGATAGAACATTGGATTGTATCAACCATTTCCAATGCCAGAGAGGCCTTGGGATGCAATAAGCATGGATTTTGTGTTGGGACTGCCAAGAACGCAAAGAGGATTTGATTCCATATTTTTGGCGGTGGATAGATTTTCAAAGATGGCACACTTTATCCCATGCCATAATACCAGTGATGCAACACATGTTGCAAATCTATTTTTTAAGGAAGTTGTGAGACTTCATGGCCTACCCAGAAGCATTGTCTCAGACAAAGACACAAAATTTGTTGGTCATTTTTGGAGAACACCATGGAAGAAGTTGGGGATGGATTTTTCCTTTAGCTCAACTTATCCCCTTAGACAGATGAATAGACTGAGGTGGTAAACAAAAGTTTGGGAAACTTATTGAGGAGTCTGGTCACTGAGCATCATAATCAGTGGGATCAAATTCTAGCACAAGAAGAATTTGCATACAATGACTCACCAAACAGGAGCACTGGAAAAATCCCATTCCAAATATTGTATAAAATGCAACCCAGGGGATAAGTTGAGAGACTTGGAACAGAGTGAGACCAGGAGCGTTGGAGTAGAATATTTTGTTACAGAAATGTAAAAGCTCCATAGCCATATCAGAGGATAGTTGCAGAGTTCTAACCAAGAGTACAAGTGCAGAGCTGATCAACATCGTAGAGAATTTCAATTTGAAGTTGGAGATCAGGTTCTAGCACATCTCAAGAAAGAAAAGTTCCCTAGGGGAACGTATAACAAGTTAAATATGAAGAAGATATGGCCATGTAATATCTTGAGGAAGTTTGATGCAAACTCTTATGAGATTGAGCTTCCAGATGATGTGGACATATCACCCATATTCAACGTTTCAGACCTTTATCCTTACAGGAAAGACGACACAGAGGGATCAGAAGATCGAGAGAAGATTCAGTGGGAGAAACAAATGCCTATAGCAGAAAAACCACAGATGGAGAAGATCGTTGATCATAGGATTGACAAGAAGACCAGGAGGAAGACCTATTTTGAATATCTAGTCAAGTGGAAGGGACACCCAATAGAAGATGCTAGTTGGGAAAATGAAGCTGATATCCAGAAGCATGGAAATTCGGTGCAGGAGCTCATGGACAGGAGTCCATGAAGTTTTGTCAAGGGGAGTATGATGCAGGAGCATCATTAGTGATCACGCAGATCAGGACCACTAAATGATTGAGAATCTTTTCAGAATCTCAACGCTAGCATTTAGGACAAATATTTTGAAGCATGCCTGAACTCAGCACCGAGAAATATTTTGAAGCACGCCTAAACTCAGTTCCGGAAAATATTATGAAGCACGCTTGAACGATTGTGAGTGAAGTGGGAGTTTCCACTCCTCCTCTGGAATGCGACTGGACTAAGATAGCCATTGGGTTAGGTTTTCGATTAGATAAGTAGTCGGGGGGAACCCTAAGAACCCTCTGAGATAAATAGAGGTTGTGTACGCCCAAAGGAGGCTAGCTATAAGTTAGTAGGAGATTTATGAGTTTGTAGTTATTGTTTTGATTGTAGTTGTAACCATTTTTATTTTGAATGAATACAACAGAGGAAAATTGATCCAATGTGTGTGGATGTTGTTATTTCTTGCAAATTTGTTGTTGTTGTTGTTTCTGTAAATGCATGTATGGAACTGTGAATGTTAGGATAAGTTTCAATTGTTTCTCTTTTGTTGAAATTGGTGCAAGGTGTGCACACAAAATGCAAGGAGTGTGTTGACAGGATCTGTTTCGGTTCTGAAGCTCAGAAGAGATAGCACGAAACTTTCCCTTTGCAAGGAGTGCAAAGTGACTGTTGCAAGGAGTGCACAGTCTTCCGCAAGAATTCAAACCTTATGTAATAACCAATTGCAAGGTGTGCACCGAGAAAAAGGAGAATGCCAAGAGGGCGAGAAGAATTTATTTTCAAGAAATCCTTCGAACCGAGTTTATCGAAATACGAGAACACAAGGAGTGCATGGAAAGTCGAAACCCTTTAAGGACCAAGCTCATAAGAGATATAAATTTTCATAAGTGTTAATAAGATCTAAGAGTTAGACTCGCAGGAGGAGCAAAGGTCGAAAGACTTGAAGGCTTAGAAAATATTCTAAGTTGGAAGAAATATGAAGCTCAGGAGGGGGAGCGACCATGGTCGTTGGATCACAATGAAAGGGATCAACAACCATCTCATTCAAGACAAGGTGCATGAGATTTAATGCTTCACACACACATAGGAGAAAGAACCCAACGACGTTTGAGACTTGAAACTTCTGTTGTCCGGAGTTCCGGATTTTCGAAGTGAAATCTTAATCGTTCGATCATCTGAGGCAGACTTGAGCCGTTAGATTGTATAAAGTGAACATAAAGTGTTGGATCAATCAAGCAAATCTGAGCCATCATATATCGTGAGTTTGGAAGGAGGCAAGTTTGAAACTTGAGATCCACAAAGCGCGAAGAGCCGAAGAGCCGAAGTGAATTTGGACCGTTAGATCCAGAGGGGTATGTGTCGGTGGGTCATGAGATCTAGAGGAAGGAAAAGGTGAGGTGTTGAAACACCCTAATCTCGAAGAGCCGAAGAACCGAGGGTCATCGATTTGTCAGTGGACACTTTTCAGCAAATCATGAGCTCTAGGAAATTTGTTGAGGGATTTTCAATTTGAGAATTGAGATTGCCGAAGTCTGAAACCCGAAGGAGATATTGACCGTCAATCGAGAGGAGGGTCACAGGACCATTGATATGAGTTGAAAGTTCAAAAACCCGAGGTGAAAGCAGGATCGTTGATTGAACATGACAGGTGTTCGCAGATCGTCAGCTCCGAGAAATTGGAGTGCGGAAGAAAGGAGGGTTGAGATTTCAAAACCCCAAAGCTTGGAGACCCGTAGAGATCACAGTCGTTGATTGAAGGGGACGTGTGTCAGCAGATCTTCTGCTCTGGAAGATTTCTCTGCAAATGAAACCAAGGTTTAAAATTCGAGAATTCCGAAGTCTGGATTTTCGAATCGCCCACAGTCATCGATGGGGGAGAGGGAGATCCCAACAGTTGATTCCAAGGAACAGATCTCAGTCATCTATCTAGAAGCACCATCAAGATCGTGAGATCGACAGTCATATCGAATTGTGGGGATAGGAGTTGCACGAACTTTAAAAAGTCGAGGGCGGGCCGCAATCCATACCTTGGTTTCTCTAGGAAGACACGTGGAGGCTCAAGGAGAATTGCGGTCCCAAACGTAGTTTTACCTCAAACCGCTTGTGGTCACACCCACAATTGCGTGGTCATCACCCAAGATCACATCGAAGGAAGGGCAAAGAGAAAAGGTGCTAACTCCGACACTCTGATATTTTTGCAGAGTGCGAAAGGGAAGGTCGTGGGTGTCGTGAAGCCTGCATAGGGAGCCAAGGGGACCAATGTTTAACACAAAATGAGGCCAATAGGTTTCAAAGAGTCACCCAACTCTAGAATCGAAGATCCTAACTAGGAGGTCACGCAACCCTTATGAGAGAAGGGGTTCTGCATCAGGTTTCCATCATGGTGTTAATGTGGTGAAGATGTCCCAATAGGTATCGATCCTCAATCTTTTGATATTAACTGTTGATATCTAGAGATAAGCAGTTAGAATTTAAACTGTTTCGGGTTTATAGTTCTTGAGAACAAAAGTTAATTTCTTGCACGGGGTTCCATACTCACTCATTCTCATTTAACTATGTAACTCTGCTCTTTTATTTATAAACCATTTATAGTTGTTTTCCTTTATATATATATATATATCGACTATCATCATTCACGTCGGTTTGAGCAGCCGAGACCTTCTTTTCAATATTGAAACTACTCATATTTGTAGTGAGATTCATCAATATTTCTGTCACTTCACTCCCCTTAATATTGTGCATCCCCAAATCTATTTCATGCACATACATCTTCATTCTTAATTCAGGGTAAACACACATAACTCTTTCAGAAATTCAACAACGCACAATTGTCTTTGCACTCAAATTCTCCTCAATGCATAGGGGTATTCTTTGCTTCCTCTATCTTGTTTGATTCACAAACTATTTCCAACAAGATTCTCATACAAACAACTTATGTTGTCCTGTAGCGAATTAATCTATTTTCAAATAAAGTCTCGATCCCGTGGCAGGCCTTTAAGGCCCAATGTTGTAACCTATAGCTCTGATACCAATCTCTAATGTACGCATCAACCGGGCGAATCCACTCTACCTAAAAAAATCCTTTTCAAGAATGTTTTGATACCAATCTATAACATACCAAGCCACTAGTAGGCTAGTTTGTGCTTCTACACGCCTCACGTCAAGAACTGAGTTCAATTTATTATAGAATTTGACTATTAGAGAAGCATGAAAGAAATGAAATAATCAAGATTCATGCTAGACTTAAAAGAAATGCTTAAACATGGCATGCATATACATGACTGACAAGCAAGCACATTACAAATATGAATCCCATATATAAGAAATAATACATCGCGGAAATAAATATACAAGTAGAGAAACAAATGACAAAGAGCACTTATCTTAATAAAAACCAATCATGTACTGGATATAGACCAATGACGTTCCACCCAACCTTAAACATTGTTGATCCAAGTCTGAACAACTGGTCACCCTCGACCTAGGGCCATGCCTCCATGAGAACACATTCCAGAGCGACACTCAAATTCCCAAACCAATCAATACTCAAGCTCTCACATGTTTCTCAACACACAACAATCCAAAGTATGCAAACTCTCTTCTCTCCAGACTACACCACCCCAAGACAATGAACCCCCTTCACTTCCATGCAGTCCCTCAAGATGTCCACTTTTTTCCATGGATCTAGTGCATCTGGTCAAGAATATCCATGTTGGAACTCTCAAGATTCACAACTATGAACAAGGTTTAACACATGCCAATCAATATTAGGCATATAGGCACCAATTCATGGCTAACAAACAATTGTAATTACTACAACAATCAAAACAATGGATTCTTTCCTTCAACAGTTTGTCCCCATGTCCCAACCAAGAGAAAGAACGAATGAGCCAAAAATAGATTGAAAGAGTGAAAATTTTGAGAAGAGCCCCCAAACACCCCACAAGAGGTGTTTACGTAATTACATGTAATAAAGAACCACATGAAATTTTCACCAAGAAGCTCATGTAACTACCTCTTTCTCTCCAAAATTACAATATGGGTAAGTAAAATATAAATTACCCCCTTTAACCCCTTGTCTCATGGAATCATACCCCCCTATAACTCTTTTCCTTTTCCATCTTGAGCCAGCGATATATTTCAAAACTAATAACGATAAAAATATTACATTTACTGGGCACTCTGACCTCTTTTAATTATTTGGGCACTCAGTCCTTTCCTCAAATAAACAAAATAAATTATCTATACAAGGACTCAAAACTATGGTATTACATGATGTGTGGTTGGATTAGGTTTGGGTAGGGATGTTTTATGAACTGCTACTATTGTCTCTCGGAACTAGGGTAGATATGGAAAATGGTGGGTATAATGGCGATATTTTGAGCATGTGGCACATGCAAAGTTAGTACAAAAGGTTTTTTTTGCATGGTGGTAGGATCAGAGGTAGAGTTGGTTGTCGTAGGTACTAAAGTAGAGAGTAGTGTTATTTCCTTTGTAATGTTCCCAGGACCCCACCCGGGAATCATCACTAAAACCCCACCTTCTGTCAAGCATTGAATTTTTTAATTTTATTCAATTTATCCCATTAATTATCCGATACCATTTATTAATTAATATTCTCTACATATGAACATAATTATGCAGTATTACATCATAGAATACATGCATATTTATATACAATTATAGCATAACATAATGAGCATGAATAACCATGCAATGATCGAAATGAAAACATAAAATAACACTTATATTTTAATAAAAAATCATTGATTGGATGTAGACCTCAGGCATTCCTCCCATCCATAGAATCTACTATTCATTCACTCTCAACAACAAGTCAGCCTCGAGCTAGGGATATGACTCCACCAAGGTAAATGTATTGTCCCAAGTCCCACTAAGTTCATAAAACACTTAGCATAACATGACAAGGCCAATGACACCAACTCTAGTGGAATTTCTCCTCACAACCTCTCATTCCCCATAGTCTATCCCACCCAAGGAAGTGCACCCCTTCACTCTTGCACAATCCTTTGGTTGTCCCACTTCCCTTCCAAGGCTTGAGTAATAGGCTGGTCAGGAAGTCTCAGAGAGCTATGGAACTTGGAACACAAGGATTCTATCAAATATTTATGGAACCCACTAGGCCAACACACAAGGAAACATATTCCCGAAAATTCTCTCTCCCAAAGAGAATGCTCCACATGCCTAACAACATGCTTCTCCAATCCAAACCATTTAGGATTTATAGGGTAACCACAACTTCACCGCTCATACCCTCTAGAAAAAGTTACAGATGATTAAAATGGAAGAATGGATGAGAATTATGCTAAATTCCCAACATTATATGTGCATGTTCCCATCCTGACACATGGAAAACAAATAACTACCTTTTCCTCCACTTGGTAATGTGTTCCCCTCACTTAAGAACTTAGGATAACATCGTATCATAAGACATAGGAATTTCGGAAGATATTATAGTATTCCCTTGGCTTAAGCCCCCTTGACTTAGCCCCTTTTCTTAATCACTTATCCCCTTTCCCTCTCATCAAGTCCTAGCCCTCCATACTCTTTTGTCTGACTTGGTCTGTAGCAGTGATGTATTTTATTAATATATGAGTGATTCAATTTACAAAGCTAATCTCACCAAACCTTTCAACATACAGGATCACCAACCTAAATCATATATACACATGCACTCTTGCTTATAACATCTTGGCTCACCAACGTATAAAACATATGTGCATTTACAAACTAGGGTTCAACCTGGTGGTATTACAAGTATAGACCCATAGTTTCATCATATTAGACTCATGGTAATGGGAAAAAAATATTCACTCCACATTAGAGCATTTAATTCTCTATATGATGAATATATATCATCCAATATAAAACACTTTAGATTTTATGGTATATATTTGAGCATATAGAGCACTCATTAATTTTGGACAGGAATTAATGTTTGGACGAGAATGAACCCTAAACCACACTCCTTGTTCCGAATGAAACTCTATGTTTTGAATGATGCAATGAGGGAAAGGGGATGAAGGATTACTTACTTTCCTGACATTTTGTCCCTTACTAATTAAATGTTTTGCACCTACCCTATTTATTTCATCCTTGCATTATCTCCTAACTCACTCGTATCTTCTCATTCTTAGATCATGTCTTTTCTTTCTTTTTATTTCTTTATTTTCCTTTTCAATTCGAATGATATATATTCCAACATATGAAGCATTAAATTATCTATTGAGATGCATATTGATAGCCATGATAATGTATTTCCAAGTCCCATTATGAAATCGCTCCATGAACAAAGCAATAAAAGCACAAGTTCACGACTTTATGATAACCCACAACTTTAAGGAATATGAAGGTGGTTGCATTGACTCCATGTAATGCATTAGCAAATATCACACGTGACTTAGTTAATTTGAATTAGGGGTGGATTCATGGTAAATGTTACATGTGAGGCTCCATGCTATGATTCATGTGAATTCGACCCCATAAAATTAACTTACACGATTTATAACATGGAAACTCCATCCTTCTCGGACTCTTCATAAAATTGTCCCCAAGTGCCACATTTACCCAATGAAATTTTGTCTTAATGCCATGTAATACGATTTGAATGATTTAATAGGTCTTCGATTAGGTGGATCCAAGTACTCTTTTCAAAGAGTTTTGCTCCAAATTTATCGAAAATTTAGAAAATTGTAAATTTAAGTGATTAAAATCATATATTTTGAATGCATTGAGTATCCCAAATCAATTTTCAGATCCCTGATTTAAGAAATATAAAATTGTAATTTTAATAACAATTATATTAACATATTAACACATTTATATGATATGATAAATCCATGATTTAAGAAATATAAAATTGTAATTTCAATAACAATTATATTACCACATTTATATGATATGATAATTGCAAAAAAATAAAAAATAAAAAATGTTTAAACTACACCATTTATTTCATGGAGTATGGAAGAATTATCAATGTGGACCACAACTCCAAGTCAAATGGTTCCAATTTGCATGTCCCACGTCCCATTGGATACACACCTCGTGTATGATGTATGGTCCCTTAAAACAATGCACCATGGTTCACTGCCCATCAAATGTGTTGAGTGGTCACAAGACGACGACCCATGGATGAGTAACTTTAAATTATTTCTTTGGTTTAGAAGGGAGCGACCTCCAAGTCGTGATATACCATGGTTAATACAACGACCTTTCCATAATGCTTTAAAATGACATCACTTTTCACTTTTTGGACTATGATTTAATATTTTATAACAAAAAAAGAAAAGAAATGGTGTGTAGCTAACATCAACAATTTAAGGGTCGTAAGTTGATAACTAGCAATAACTTGTGATTTTTGCAACAGCGAAGATGTCTTGGAAACACTTCCATAAGGGGTGTGCACCCAATGGAGGTCAATTGAGGTAGTTAGTGACACGATTTGTGCTCCATGTCTGATACTTGATGTTGAGATGGAATTACTGTAGGTAGGTGGACCGCTTTTGTTGGTGGTCATTATGAAACTTCCTCTATGTATGTATGAATTACAAAGGCTTGTGATCAATGTGGATGATTTTCTCCTTTCCCAGAATGTAATGTTTTCATTGACGACAAGCTTGTACAATGTAATACATTTCCTTGTCATAAGTGGGGTATTTATGGACATTATCTAAGAGTGTCTCACTATGGTATGCCACTGGATGACCATGCTGAGTGATAACTATGCCTACAACATAGTCAGATGCATCAGTACCAATATCTAACAGTTGTTGCAGATCAGGTAAGGAGAGTATTGGAGCTGAGAAAAAGAGATGCTTAAGATCATAAAATGGTCATTTTTTTTCCTTCCCCCATACGAACTTTTCCCTACCATCGCCCTTGGTCACTTGGCTAAGGGCCCATGCAATATGGGAGAATCCCAAAATGAAACATCGGTAGCATTTGGCCAATCCCAGGAAGCTTCGAAGCTCGGTTAGTGTGGTCGAGGATGTCTATTCATAGATGACTTGGATCTTAGCTGGATAAACATGTACCCCATGCTCATCAACAATGTATCCCAACTAATGGACCATGTTCATGCCAAAGGAGCATTTTTCCAAGTTGGCATATAATTTGTGTTGTCGCAAAGTGCTCAAAACCTACCGAATATGTTGCATGTGCTCCTCCCAAGTTCTGCTGAAGATGAGGATGTCATCCAAATATATCGCCAAAAAAGAATTGTTGAAGGGTCTCAATACATCATCCATCAACCTGATAAAAGTGGTTGGTGCATTTGTTAAGACAAAGGCCATGACCAACCATTCAAAGAGACCTTCTTTAGATTTTAAAGTTGTCTTCCATCCATCAGTTGGTTCGATGGGAACCTATTGGTAGCTAGACTTTAGATAAATATTGTTGAAGAATTTTTCCCCCTTGAGTTGGTCAAGAAGGTCATCAATTCTGGGAATTAGGTATTGATTCCTGAATATGATTTTGTTTAATTATTCGTAATCAATGAAGAGCCTCCAGTTCCCATATTTCTTCTGCACTAATACAATCGGGCTTCCGTAAGAGGAGGATGTGGGTATGATGTGCCCCTTTTGAAGCAGCTCTTGGATCTGATGCTTGATTTCAACATTTTCCACGAGTGAGAAATGATAGACTGGTCCATTAGGAAGAGGTGCACCAGGGTTTAGATCAATTGGATTCTTGACTTGGTAGTGCATCGGTAGCCTGGTGGGTGAGCAAGAGATGTCTCTATACTCTTCCACGATCTCGTCCACTTGCTTCTACTGCAAAGAGATACTTTGTGTAGAGACCACAGATGTGGCGGTGACCTTATGTTTACTATCAGCATGGATCACAAAGAAGATGAACTTCTCGATCTATGAAATTAGCTTACTACATTCCTTAGCAGAGATTAAAGAAATAGAGGTAGGTGGTGCCACCTCTGGTACCCTGTACAATTGTCTACCTAAAGTAATAATAAAATTGCGGGGTCTAGACTCATAAACAACATGTCACTTCCACAAGGGGAGAAATATCACATAATACCTTGTCTTTGAAAGGATTGATGTCGCGGGGAAAACACCATTGTTGGCTGACACAAAGATCTCTTCCTTGGAAAGGCCATTTAATGGTGTAGGCCTGTGGGTGCGGTGTCGTCAGCAGGTCCAGCCACTTGACAACATCTGCTGAGATCAGGTTTTTCTGACTACCGCTATCGAAAATAAAATGAAGCGGAGCCCAATTTACCCACATCTGTGAGTTAAAAATCCATTTCCCTTCCTCTAGTTCTTATGGTTCACGTGGCTAGACTTTGGTGGTAGTGACTGTAGCACTGGGTTCAACATCAATAATCCACTTCCCTCCTTTTGGATTTGATTCTGAGTCAAAATTGTCCTCTAACTCAAAATATTTCAACTTGGCCATGAGTGACTGCTTGGAGTGGCATTCTTCGGTGTTGTGCCAAGGGATTTGATGGTATTCTCACCATTTTCCCATGTCCTTCTTTGACTTCTCATTACCCTTCATGTGTTGTGGCTTGGACTAGGTGTCCTGAGAGTGGAAATATTTTCTCTATTCTTTGTTGTGTGGGTTGGGACCACCTTTTCCTTCCTTCACCTGTGAGGATTTTGCATATCCAAACTCTCACCTCTTTTGCTTAAATTTATGCTCAATCTTGACAGCATATCTATCTATCTTACCCAATGATGCGATGTCCAAAAAATCCATTTATGTTTGAATGTATCTATGAAAACAACCACGGTATTTGAGAACCAGATGTTGTTCCAAGTCTTTGATACCCAATTTGGTACATAGGGTATGGAAAATGTTGGTGAAATATGGTAGTGTCTGGTCCCTTTCCTAACAAAGGGTGGTCCATCTAGTGTAGTAGTGCTCGTAGCTTACAACAGGGTTGTGTTGAGGTCATTTCCCACTTCTGAAAATTCCCACCCCTTTTCTATTCTCCCGAATTCTTTTCTCCCTTTCTTTTCCCTCTTCTACACTTACGTGTTTTTCCCTTTTATTTTTTCCCTCTTACTATCCCTTTCTATTTATAACACTTAGTCACATTTTTAGACTGCAGGTTTCGGGGTTGGTGGATTTACAGTTTCTCACCTCAGTCTATAACTTCACATCACGAGTCCGACCGACTACCATGCTATCCCACACTTAGAGGATTCTACGATCGAGGGTTCCCGAGTTTACAGGATCGAGCTTTCATGCTCTCGTGTTTTGTGATAGACACATTGCACCAAAGAGTTTCATGATCTACATTTCGATCCCTGAACTCCCCGAAGTTCCCAACTTTCATTCCTCCTACATGAGTCCATCCAACCATTACGTCGTCCCATACTTATCCAATTTCACGCCTCATACCATCGCGGGCTCTCGGGTTCGTGGCTTCCTGGGTTCACAAAACTCTCAAATCACATATTTCCCCCGTCCATCCCCGCCACCCTCATGACCTTCCCAATGCACATTTATTGTGCTTTTAATGCTTAAATAAATTATCATATAGGTCTGAAAAGATGGTAATTAATAAGTGAAAGCCTCGAGGAGATCTCCTATTAAAACGCATTAAAATGGGATTTACAGAGGATTATATCATCTCCCTCCAGCGGTCATTCCTAACATAATTTGGAGCAAGGGAACATTCTCATCAACTTATGGAAGCAATTCGACAACATTTCTATGGAGATACACTGAATATTTTTAGGCACGAGGATCAGAGTTTTCAGTGGTCCAAGGCATATTCCTATTATTCATCCCCTTCTGCCCATAAGGAAATAATCTTAACATATAGAATTGCACGTGTAGGTTGTGTCCAAGAAGTTTTTGATTGTAAGGAGTTGGTCAGCTAGTGCACTGAGAGATATATTCCAAGACAGTGGATTATTCATTTGTGGGACCATTCCCCTGTCTCTCTGTGACCTTAGGTATTCTGTAAGATGTTGAGACTTCCCAAGACAATGCTCACCTTCAATGTTGAATATTGTAGGGAGTTCTTAAAAAGGCATGAAAATGGACTTGATCTCTTACCTGAATTCCTAGAGAATCCAATGGCCATCCCCGAGGACATCACGAGATTGCAGGTTGGCTCATTTAAAAATCACTTCCAGAAAATTCCACGGCTTCTTAGGAGGATAACACGATAGGAAACCATGGCTAGCATCTCCCAGATGATTTTTTACATTCTATATTTTATGGTCAAATAACAGACCATCTTTTATTGGGGTATTTTTATTTCCATTGAAATATCTTACCAATAGGCTCAATACAAGAAGGAGAAGAAATTATTTGTGTAATCTTATTTGGTTTTCGCGATAGCACATTGTTGTCTGTTCCCGAGATTATCTGTGTGCAAGAAGGTAAACTGTGAATTTGACCCAGTAACCTTCTGGTATCAAACATTGTGGAGGCACAAGGCCTCCCAACATTTTTATGAATTTTTTAATGATTTTTTATCAGTTTTTAAAGATTTTTTGTTTGGAAAACATGATCCCTAGATGTCTGATTAGGCAAGTAAGTTCCTATATAAGAACGGGACACTAGAACAAATGGAAAATTATAACGTTATAAGGATTTTTGGTTCCAAGCAAAATCCTTCCTTCTGTTCCACATATCTGACAAATTGTTTGTTGTTGAAATAGAAAGGCAGTACAACTATTGATTTCATTTTTTCCATGAAAAGAGAAAAAAACAATCCATGCCTCTACTTTGGAAATTTGGGGATTTCATATTCAGAAATATGAACAATATTGATGAATTCGCGAGACACTTCCACAACCTCAATTTAAAATATGTTGAAAAAGAAAAAGGGTTCGACCCTAGTGGCATTTTTTTAGAACATTTATTGGTTGTTGGTTTCAACAATTCTTTCATTAATAGTATTATGAATGAAGATAGAGACAATGCCTTAGGAAGTCCCGCTCGTGACACCAACAACTTGGAGAAAATACTCATCACCAATGAGTCATACAAGCAAAGAGGAAAAGGTTCGGGTGAGAAAAACGCCCAATCCCCAACTATCATGCCAAAGAGTAATACATCTCGGAGAAACACTCCAACGACCTACCAAAGTAAGAAAGTAACCCACATTTCTTCAGGCGGAGGAGGAGATAAGAACCCTCCTTATGAAAAAATTGAAATTTCTCATAAACTTCCCTTGAGGAAGAAAAGAAAAAACATTGTGCAAGAAGAGGAGGGACCTCGAGGAGAAAGTGATATCCACGACCTCTCCCTCGAGGATATGGAACTCAAAATTGACATCGATAAAGTGTTCCCTAACATCGACTAGCTAGAGAGAACTTGTCACCAAAACCCTCAGATGGAAATAATTGAGACCGAGACCTTCCACGAAGAAGAGTCTTTTTCATTTTAGAGCGTTGCTTTTGACAACGAGTCCAAAAATTTGATTATTGAGAAAAGAGATGTAAATAAAAAGAAGGGGAAATCTCGTTCATAGATTAACCTACAGAACATGTGGCCTTCCAAAATTTCCGAGATACATCGAACAACTCGAGATTCTTTAGATAATTCTATTGGAGGCCTTGAAGTGGATAATGTCAAGTTAAAGGAGTGAATCAAAGAATTGGAGGAAGCTTGAATTCCCCTTTCAGTACTTGCTATTCCTTTAGCAATGATTAGGCCTACCACACCTACGGAAAAATTAAAAGGATTGGCAAGCCTTCTCACATCAGCCCGAGGCTACGTGGAAAATAATAACAAGAAATGAATGGAATTAATAACATAGGCTTGGGAGATGTTAAATAGCATGGTCTCTTTTGGAACAAGAGCACACGGTTTTCATGAATATCTACATGGAAATTAAAAAAATGAGGAAGGTTTCTACCTTGATGTGGTTGTACCATTTGGTGTTAAAGTTACCAATATGACATAATTGAGAAGAAGAGAGGAGTATATCCCTTCTCTGAACTGGATAAAACAACTAAACGCATGCTTGAAGGAAAAGGTTAAAAACCTAAATATTATTGTTCAAGCATGCAGCCATGCCATAACCAAAAGAGAAGAATTATTCCAGAAGCTAATTGAGATAGATATGGATGGAAACACCAATGAGTTCCAAGACCCCAAATTGATACTCAACTCGTTTTTCTTAACCAAGAAACCAATAAATCATTTTATGAACAAGTTGTGATCCTTAAAGGGTTATCATTTGAAAAATTCTACGACATTCTTGAGTATGGTGAAGATGATGTGGAAAACTGGCTAGTTGATTATTCAATTAAATATAAATATATTGAAGAAGCACTGTGGAACATTTTTATTGATCAAAGGGACTTGGAAGGTTAACTCTTAAATATAAAAATCCGGCATGAAATCAACATGGCGCCAATGAGGAGCTACAACGAGGAGTGGTTTAAAAAGTTTTTTGACAAGCTTACCAATGAAGGGTAAAGGACGGTTGAGACGGTTCCTGTAACCGTTGAGGAGAGCCATAAAAGGACATCAATGAGAAAGTGACAAACCATGAGATACCATCATAGTAAGTTCATACTGATCACCTATTTCTATCTTTATCAAGCTGTCCATCCAATTACTCCACCTCTTTAAATAGAAAGGTTTAACTTAAGACTGCTAATTTTCTTTTTCTTCTTACCAGGTCTTGTTGCCTTCCAAGGCCCACTTTCTTCTTTTGACTAAATTTATGCTTATAAATATTTTCTTTACGGTCCGCAAGAGCCCCAATCCTAGTCATTATGACAAACACATTTTAATTTCAAAGAATATGTATTGAACTATCTATTTTTTAGAAATTCCAAGAGAACTATTTTGCGAACAATCTCGATTGTACTTTGAAACCCATTTTTTCTGAATATAAAGTATCTAAGGTTGATCTATATTATTTCCATTTGAGCTTCCCATGTACTACTCTGTCAAAGTTATCTTATGCATGCGGGTAATTTTCTTTTAGTTTTTATGTGATCAAAAATATTTAGCCCTGTTATGATGGATGTGAGGAAGTTCTGTTTATTTTCTTTAAATGTATGAATGTGTGTGTTTCCTAGTCCATTCTCAGGAAATCTCATTTTAAAAAGAAAAAGAAAAATATTTTATGTTTTCTGTTATATCTATTTTACTTTCCTTAACATAATTCTTTAAAATTCCCACATTTTATAAATCTTGGATAGAGGAGTACCACCTCTATAAAAACGCAGGAGGATATGCATCCTCGTGAGGTTGTCATTTCGGCCCTAATGGATTCAAGCACCAACATTTTTGGCGGCCATATTGAGGACATGAAATGAAAAATAGGAACCTGGCCCAACATTTTAAAAGGCATATATGACTTTACCCCAGAGTAACCAACCCCATTTAGAAATTAGACTGAATAATCAATGAAGCATTTTGCACCAATTGTATAATTTGGTAATATCAACATCCCAAACTCGAGAAGAGTTAGAAAAGTCCTGGCAGATCTTAGTCCAATAAGAATAAAGAGAAATTCTTTGAAGACAAAGGAGAGAGGAATGACAAGATCAGAGAAATCAAAGAGTGGCTAAAGCAGCACAAGAACAAGGTTGAGATTAAAGTTGGATGAATTCAAAGGACCCATTACCCGAAGTAAAAGTAAGCAACTCTTTGTCCTTACAAGTGAAAGATCTGATCCTGAAACCTCTCAAAAATGGCAGCACGAGATGAACGGTCCCGAATCGATCATCATGAGGAGAGACAAGGAGGCTAAATAGATGTTGCAAGAAACCAAGGAATCCCAGGGTTTGGAAATAGAAGGAGGGTGAGAGATTCCCCTCTTAATCTCATGGGTGAACAACACAAATTCCTAGTTCTCCCTAAGGGCACCTTAAAGGAATTTTCTAGAGATGGGACAATCGATGCAAAGAGGTATTTGCATTTATTTATTGACGTTTGTGACTTCCACCGAGTTGAACATGACGACTTCATGGTGAGGTTGTTTTTGCAAACTTTATCAAAAAGATCTTGTGAATGGTATACACCATTTCCCAATAGATTCATTCACTTGTTTAACAACCTCAAAGTTATGTTCCTAACTATGTTTTCCCCCCAATTTCCTACCATACCCTCCTCACAGACTTCATCCATATTGGGTTGAGGAAGAACGAAAGGATACAAAATTTTAATCTCATGTTCAATAAGACCTTTAGTAGAATCCTAAAAGACAAAAGACCAAATGACCTGGTCATTCTTGGTTTCTATAAGAATGCAATGTCCCCGTATGTAAAATATTCCATCAGAGCATCCCGGATGGATACTCTCGAGGAAGCAATGACTAAGGCCATTGAGATGGAAGAAATTATGATTGAAATAGGCATCGACCCCGACATTATATTTGGAAGAGTACAAAGACATATGGAGGGGTTGAATATCGATAATCAAGGAGCTTCTAGCTCGAGAAAGATAGAATATTTTAAAGCTCGAGCAACTCAGAATCAAATAGCAGGAGGAGGATTTTTTAATGGAACCATACCTGACATAAAGCTTGATCCTGCGGAGGCACAAGATACAAATCAAAGAATTGATATTGCGTAGATGAATAGAACCATCAAACAGATGCAGAACAAAATAACCAGGTTGAGAAGGAGAGATAATTGCATGCCAAACTCAAGAACACCAATTCCCGAATAAAGGAGAAACCATCCCCCCAAAAATAGAGTCATATTTGAGAATACTAAAGACCCACCGAGACCAAGGGTTCCTAGACAGCCCACTCCAAATGCACATATTTTGGATGATGTCTTTGACGATAAATTGACCAAGCAAGAATGTTATTACTTACCTGATGAATTATCCGAGACAATGCAGATGGATAGATGCAAGGCGCCCATGTATATATTTGGAGAGGGAGATAATGATCCTAAATCTCAAAGAAACGTAGCCCAAACAAGAAGATTTGTAAATATACCAAAGAATAAAGGCAACTCTGACAAAGAAAAGGAAAAAGAAAATGAAAAAGTGTCGAATGAGAAGGTGATAGTTGGAACCACAAGGCAACCCATAGCGACAAGCTCAACTCAAATGACGTATAATGTCGTGGAGGACTTAAGTAAGTTGAGGATAACCTTTCCTTTTAAGGAAGTGATGAATATTCCTTAGTAGAGGCAGAGAATCTTGAAGTTATTGGATGATCCATCAGAAAAACTAAAGTTGTTGTTACCACTCCAAAACAAAACCAAAGCCCGTCTAATGCTAAGATGAGAGGTAAAATTTTGCCCTTCTACATCTCAATTGAAAACCATGATGTTGCATTACATATATTTTTAGTTGATACTATTAAGACAAATAATATAATGTCACTCGCGGTCATGGAATCCTTGGGCATGAGTTGCACTAAATATTATAAAACTGGCGAGAGTATATATGCCATCAATTCTAGAAAAGTGTCGGCATACAGAGAAATCAAGGATTTTAATGCATGGATTACATCAACTCCCCATATCATCACAATTTTTAATATTATTGTGGTAGACTTGCCTCCAACATATGGAGTTGTGCTAGGAAGAGATTGGAGCTCCATGATCGGTGGATATATAGTGAACAACGACAGATGTATGATGCTACTAGGTAAGGAGGGAGCAATGATTAAAGTACCCCAAGATCCTAGAAAACATTTCTCCTTCAAGAAGAAGCATAATGAATTAATGGAAGACTACATAGACATCGAGATAAAAAACTATGCTATCTTGGACACGGAGCGTAACGAAATGATAAAACGAGTTCAAGACTTGGAGGCCCCAGAATGTGTATTTGAAGGCTGTTGGAGAATGTCATTGGATGGAGCATGTTCTAAATCTCAGAATGGAGTTGGAATTGTTCTCATAATCCCAAATAAGACAACACATCCTCACGTCGTAAGACTGGAGTTCCCATGCATGAATAACGAGGCACAATATAAAGATTTAATCGATGGGATGGTCTTCGCACCAGGAATGAAAATAGAACATATCACTATGATTGGAGATTCAGAGTTGGTCATCAACCAGGTTACCCAAAAATACAAAATCAAAAAGGAAATACTTAAACTGTATTTCAAAAGAATTAATGAACTGATGGAATATTTCATCTCTTTCAATATTGCTTTCATTCCAATGGATAAGAACCACAAGGACGATTCACTAGCCTTGGAGGCTTCATTATCAAATCCAGACAATGTCCTGAGAAAAACATATTTCTGGGTGGAAAGGGCCTTTAGGCCATCTGTGCCCGATAATAAGTGTTTGACATTCATGAACAATTGGGGAATTTTTTGTCAAACGATGATGAAGAAGAAGATGATAAAGTGATTGTTGTCCCCAAATACTTCATACAAGTCGAATATTTGTTCACAAAATATGATCATGCCAATAATATTCTTGAAGAAGTTTCAGTTCGAAAGGCGCAAGAGACAAGAAAAGTCAATATTAGAATAGACCAGTCCTAGAAATATGTCAATTTCGGAGTCAATAGCACACCCGAAGAAGTTGGTCAATATGTTACCTTATTCAAGGAATATATTGATGTGTTTTATTGGACCTATGACAACTTAAAGGCTTATGACAAAACAATATTCCAACATATTATTCCTTTGAGGGAAGAAGCCAAAGAGATGAACAAAAAATAAGAATGATGAATCCCAAGTTGAAGCCTCTGGTAAAAATTGAGTTGTAAAAGTTGAAGAAGGCAGGGATAATCTATCCCATTAGAAATTCATATTGGATTTCAAATCCATTGATTATCAGAATAAGACTGGGGAAATATGAATGTGCGTCGACTTCAAAGATCTTAACAAAGCAAGCATAAAAGATAATTTTCTGCTACCCAACATAGAGTTTATGTTACAACAAGTTACAAGATCAGCATGCATGCCTATGTTGGATGGTTTCTCTGGATATAATCAAGTTTTAGTGGTTGAGGAAGATAGAACAAAGACAACATTTATCACACCATGGGAAACATATGAATACACTAGAATGCCCTTTGATTTGAAGAATGTTGGAGACACGTTCCAAAGGGCCATGGATCATGCGTTCAATGGACTAATAGGAAAGTTTATGGAAGAATACCAATATGACTTGACAGTTCATTCAAGCAAAATGAGGATTACATCCATCATTTAATAAAAGTATTTGAAACATTTAGATTATACGATGTCTATCTCAACCTAAAGAAATGCTTGTTTGTTGTGACTCAAGGAAATTTGTTGGGCCACATTGTATGCAACAAAGGTATTTACATTGACCCGAAAAGATTTCAAGCGATTAATGAACTCAAAACCCCGACATCCAAGAAGGGAGTTCAGTCATTCTTCAAGGAAATTAATTTTGTTCGAAGCTTTGTTCCTGATTACGCAAGCATCGTAAAACCCATCAATTTGTTGCTGAAAAAAGAGCAGAGGTTCGAGTGGACAACAGATACTCAGGAAGCATTCAAAAATATCAAGGGGGCCATCACCACTGCTCACGTCCTCATTAGTCCATATTTTAAAAGGGACTTTATTTTCTATTAATTTTCTATAGAGGTAGTTGTCACGTCCATCCTCACTCAGAAAAATAGAAACGGAGAAGATCTCCCCATAAGTTTTATGAGAAAAACTATACATGACTATGAGTTAAGGTATTTAGAACTCGAGAAATGGGATTTGGATATTGTAAAGGTTGTGGCACACTTTTAGAATTATACACTAAACTGTCATGTTATTTCTTACATCCTCTCATCCCTTGACAAGATGCTTCTAAGTCAACAGTTGAGAGAAGGAAAATGGGCCAACTAGTTAGAAAAATTTCAAGAGTATGATATCGAGATCAAGCCATTGAAGGAAATAAAAGGACAAGGATTATGCAAGCTTATGGAGAAGGGGGAATCAGTCCATGGGATAGTTTCAATCTCAGATGGGGAACCATTAGCCGATTCAGAATGGTATGGAGATATCATATTCTATTTAAGATCCGAGCAATTCCTTGTTACAATGAGTTCCAAGGAGAAAATGACACTCAATATGAAGGAAAAAAAATATGTGTTGATTGTAGATATACTTTTCAAAATAAATTTTGATGGTATACTGTTGAGATGCATCGATGAGAATCAAGCTCCAGGATTGATCAAATAATTCCACGAGGGAATATGCGTTGGACACTTTGCACCCATTTCAACTACTCACAAAATAATTAGTGCGGGATTATATTGGTCATCAATCTTTAGGGACTCGTACGCCGCAATAATGAGATGTTTGTCATGCTAGTAGTTCTCAGGAAAAATGAAGAAAGTTGTGATGCCTCTATAACCAATTGTGGTGGAAAAACCATTTTCCCAATGGGAACTTGATGTTGTTGGGCCGATTAATCTAAAATCTATCAAAGGGTGTTGATGATTTCATCTATGTGAGACATTCTCCATCTTACAAACCTATGAGATGTGGATCATTGCAGCTATGTGAGTCTTTCTCTCAGCTTACAAACATGAGAGAAATCCCCTAAGAAGGGTATGTTGTTCTTGCATGAGACAGATATAGGAACGTAGAGATGACCTTCTCCATTTAGAGAGTTGAGAAGAACTCCAGATGATTATCCAGTGGGAAAGATGATATGTTGAGTTAGATGTGCCTGTGGTTGAGTAGAAGGTGAACATGTGAAATACCAAAGTGTTGGGTGCATCGTCATGTGAACATAAATGAAGATGATGTATTAGCCTCCTCTGAGCACCAAAGTTGACGAGAAGACTCCAGACAATTCTCATGTGTGAGGCAGTGAGAAAGAATATATGTAGAGTGGATGTGCCTGTAGACAAGAACAAGTGAACGTGTGAAGATCTGGTTCTTCTATGTAATTCAGTGAACCAGATGTGCCCCTAGTAGATGAGAACTAGTGGGTGTATCATATCATTTTCTATATATATTTTTCAAGATTCATACCTACCTGTAACAGTAATTGTTATGTAAAGGGTACAGGTCGGCCCCACCTTAATGTGATTAATAATAAATGTAAAAGATAATTAATCTGGTCAATATTAATAATAATAATTTTTATTATAATTATAATGTGACTTAGAGAGGTCGGACATGTTGAGCCAATAGACACTTCTGTTGATAGGACATGTCTAATATAAGTAAAGGAAGATTCCCCATTGTGGAATCATATCCTTCATGTGAGTTTGGAAATTTCAGTATGTACATTTACTTGGGAAAAGTTCACACCTCTCTTGGGCACTAGTCTTCTAGGGTTTGAGCACCCTCTTGTCTGCTAGGTATTTCTTGGTGGTGAAGGTATTTCTCTTGAAGAATATAGAAAAGGATTTGGATGGTTTTTCTTCCCTTGTTGAGAAGGGTTTCCCAGGATACTTCTTGTGTTCTTGTGCATGGTGTTTCTTCTTGTGATTTTGGTTGCTGCAACATTGTTGTTTATGGTTAAGACAAATGCAAATTGAAATGAACTACAGTCTTAACCTATCTTAATGAAAAATCAGCATGGTATCAGCGCATAGGTATTGAAGATCCCATTGCACAAGCATTTTCCAGTCTTTCTCTCACACATCTGCAGAAACCATACAACCCTCCTAGGGTTTCTAGAAATTTTGTACAGCCTCCTCTTCTAAGATCTTTCACCACTCAAAACTTGGACGCTTGGGATAAAAAGGACATATAATGGAAAATACTCCTTCAACGCACCTCCAACAAGTTTCATATTACATTTCTGGGCATTTCGAATTTTTGTCTCTAAGGGTTTCTAGGGTTTCGCCAAAATTCTGCAAAAGATTATGAATTGTATTTCTGCAAACTTCTTGAAGAAGCTCCTTATATTACTAGGTCTATCATATTTATCAAAGATTATTTTTGGTATTCATAAGTCCAACAAAACCTAAAAGTGCTATCCTAGCCTAGCCGTTAGGTTTTATAGCCTAATAAACAAGGGTTTGTGAAGATGAGAAAAATCATGATGGGAAGCAAGCTCAGTTCTAGGAAGACAAGACTCCAAAGAAATGAATACATCAACATCTCAACACTCTCAGGTATGGTTCCTATCAATGAAAAAACTTGGCTAATTGATAGTGGTGCCTCCATGCACATGACCGACCTTAGAAATCATCCTACACATTTCGTTGATAAAGAGACAGATCTACATGTCGTTCTTGGAGATGACACCAGATATAATGTGAGAGGA
This sequence comes from Picea mariana, assembly GCA_032191745.1. NCBI lineage: Eukaryota > Viridiplantae > Streptophyta > Pinopsida > Pinales > Pinaceae > Picea > Picea mariana. The sequence goes on along the minus strand of JASDQU010014046.1, from coordinate 112,209 downwards.
TTTGGAACTTCTACTTTCCAACTAGATTCAAATATGCAGCTTAAACTAGAATAAGTACTATATGTACCCGGAATGAAGAGACACCTTGTCTCTATTTCAGCCTTGGAAGACAAAGGTTACAAAATCACTTTCTCAGAAGGAAGAGATCTTGCATGGCACAAAGAATCTCATATAAGCTCTTCCAAATTAATTGGTATCCGAGAAAAAAACTTGTACAAGTTGACCATCAGACATGTTCAAGTCCTACTACATGACACTATCATATTGAGTGAGTTATGGCATAGAATACTTTCTCACATTCATTATAGATCTCTTCCAGCTCTAGGGAAAATGGTAACATGTCTACCAGAGATACAGATTCAACATAAAGGTGTTTGCAAAGGTTTTTCCCTTGGAAAAAGTGTTAACAGATCCTTTTCTAGTAGTGAAAACAAATCCAAGGAAATCTTGGACTTAATACATTCAGATGTATGTGGGCCGATGACTGTTGCATCCTTAAATGGGTACTTATACTATGTACTCTTCATAGATGATCACTCCAGGAAAAATTGGATTTAGTTTTTGAAAAACAAGGATGGAGTCCTTACCAAGTTTCAAGAATTCAAAGCTCAGGTCGAAAACTTGACCGGAAGAAAAATAAAAATATTGAGATCAAACAATGGAGGAGAATACACCTCAAAAGAATTTAACAGTTTTTGAATTGAAGTAGGAATTAAGAGGGAGTTCACAGTTCCTTACAAACCTCAACAAAATGGGGTTGCTGAAAGGAAAAACAAAACTATCATTGAGGCAACTAAAGCAATGATACATGATCAAAGTCTACCTATGACTCTACGTGCAGAAGCTTGTATGAAAATAGTATATGTTCAAAATCGTAGTCCTCATCAGATCCTGAAGAAAAATACTCTAGAAGAAGCATTCACCAAGGTGAAGCCTAATATCATACACTTCAGAATATTTGGATGCCCAGTGTACCTTCATGTACCCAAAGAGAAGAGATCTAAACTAGAACCTTCAGGAAGAAAGGGTACATTTGTAGGATACGGTGAATCCTAAAAGGCATATAGAATCTACATCCTAGGTCAAAGAAAAAATGAATTAAGCAGAGATGTTACTTTTGAAGAAGAAGTAGCCTTCCAGAAATCCAAAGAAGATCAGATGGAAATCGATAGTGAAACAATACCTCCTCCTCCTTCGACACTTTAGAGGGAGACAGATATTATTCCAGATGATCCAATGGCTCCAATTGATCCAGTTTCCCCAGAAGATTCAATTTCCCCAAGTAACATACCTAGAGACATCAAAGTTGGACATAAAAGACCTGCTTGGGCTTGAAAAAATTTAGAAGAAGCAGAAGGGCATAAAGCTCCACAAGGAGCAACCAGAGAAAGCAGGAGACCAAAGAGATTCTCAAGCTACCTTTCAACCATGACCCACATTATTGACTCAGAGCCAACTTGTCATGGAGAAGCTTCATATGAACAAGTATGGAAAGATGCCATGACTGAATAATACCAATCTATATTGAAAAATGATGTATGGGATGGTGTTCCAATACCAGAGGGAAATTTCGTAGTGACCTCCAAATGGATTTACAAAATCAAACATGTTGTTGATGGAAGCATTGAAAAATATAAAGAAATATTTGTGGCTAGAGGGTTCTCACAAATAGAGGGAGTCGACTATGACGAGACTTTTTCACCTGTATCCAAATATACCTCCATCCGATCTATCATTGCACTAGTTGCTTCCATGGGTTGGAAACTACATCAGATGGATGTAAAAACAACTTTTCTCAATGGTGAAATTGAGGAAGAAGTTTATATTGAGCAGCCATAAGGTTTCATTATACAAAACAAAAGATCTCATGTATGCAGGTTGAAGAAAGACCTATATGGACTAAAACAAGCACCATGTGCTTGGTACGATAAAATGGATGGATTTATGATGAGTTTGGGCTTCAACAAAATTGTAGTTGATCCAAACTTGTATTATCACATTGATGGCAACGAGTGTTTGATTTTGGTCTTATATGTGGATGATCGTTTCCTCACTGGTTAAGAGAGACTCATTGTTGAATGTAAGAAAGCATTAACTTCCAAATTTGAAATGAAGGATTTGGGCCTAATGCATTATTTCTTGGGACTAGAAGTATGGCAGAGAACAGATGAGATTTTCCTAAGCCAAGGAAAATATACTACGAAGATACTGAAAAAGTTCAAAATGACATACTACAAATTCGTGCCTACTCTAATGGTAATGGATTTAAATAAAATGAGTGACACTGATTCAGGAGACGTAGATCCACATTTATATCGACAAATTATTGGATCCTTGATGTATCTGGTTAACACCAGACCATACATTTTCTATACAGTGAATGTGCTTAGCCAGTTTGTGAGCCAACCAAAACATACACATTGGATAGCTGCAAAACACGTATTGAGATACTTACAAGGTACAATTGGTTATGGCCTGATATATGAAGCCAATGTGGACTTAAGGTTGGAAGGATATGCTGATGCAGATTGGGAAGGAAGTGAACTAGATAGAAATAACACCTCATGTTGTTGCTTCACCTTAGGATCAGCCATGGTTTCCTGCTGTAGAAGAAAACAAAGCTCTTTGGCTTTAAGTACAGCAGAGGCAAAGTACATTGCACTAAGTGTGGAAGTTCGTGAAGCAGTGTGGCTTCACAAACTTTTGACTAACTTGTTCGATCATGAGATGGATCTGACTACTATTCATTATGACAACCAGAGTTGTGTAAAGCTCTACGATAACCTAGTGTTTCATGACAAATCGAAACACATTGAAATCAAGTATCACTATATCAGAGACATGGTGCAAAGAATGACAATACACATGCAGTATCTTTCTACTCATGAACAAATTGCAAATATCTTTACTAAACCACTTTCAAAAAAAAAGTTCGAGTATTTCTGTGAGAGACTTGGCCTAGTGGAAAATGCCTCCCTAGATGAGAGGGAGTGTTGATAATTGGAGCTATGTGATACATTCTCCAGCTTACAAACCTATGAGATGTGGATCATTGCAACTATGTGAGTCTTTCTCTCATCTTACAAACCTAAGAGAAAGCCCCTAAGAAGGGTATGTGGTTCCTTCCTGAGATAGATATAGGAACGTAGAGATGACCTCCTCCATTTAGAGAGTTGAGAAAAAATTCAGATGATTATCCAGTGTGAAAGGTGATCTATTGAGTTAGATATGCCCGTGCCTGAGCACAAGGTGAACATGTGAAATCCCAAAGTGTTGGGTGCATCGTCATGTGAACATAAATGAAGATGATGCATTAGCCTCCTCTAAGTAGCAGAGTTGACGAGAAGACTCTGATTGATTCTCTTGTGTGAGGCAGTAGGAAATAAGATCTATAGTTTGGACGTGTCTGTGGATGAGCACAGGTGAACATGTGAATATCTGGTTCTTCTGTGTAATGCAGTGAACCAGATGTTCCCCTAGTGGATGAGAACTAGTGGGTGTATTAGATCCTTTTCTATATATATATTGTTCAAGAGTCAGACCTATCTGTATCCCTAATTGTTATGTAAAGGGTACAGGTCAGCCCCACCTTAATGTGATTTATAATAAATGTAAACGATAATTAATCTCGTCAATATTAATTATAATAATAATAATTATTATTATTATAATGTGACTTAGAGAGGTCGGCCCTATTGACGCAATAAAAACTTCTATTAATAGGACAAGTCTAATATAAGTAAAGGAAGATTCCCCATTGTGGAGTCATATCCTTCATGTGAGTTTGGAAATTTCAGCAAGTACATTTACTTGGGAAAAGTGTGCACCTCTCTTGGGTGCTAGTCTTCTAGGGTTTGAGCACCCTCTTGTGTGCTAGGTATTTCTTGGTGGTGAAGGTATTTCTCTTGAAGAATATAGCAAAGGATTTGGATGGGTTTTCTTCCCTTGTTGAGAAGGGTTTCCGAGGATACTTCTTGTGTTCTTATGCATGGTGTTTCTTCTTGTGATCTTGGTTTTTGCAACATTATTGTTTATGATTAAGACAAATGAAAATTAAAATGAACTACATGCTTAACCTATCTTATTTAAAAATCAACAAAGGGCACATGTACATTCTAACAACTACTGATTATTTGACAAAATGGCCGGAAGTGGTGGTGCTAAAGAAGACCGACGATGAACAATTGATTAGATTCCTCAAGGAAAACATTCCGTCGAGGTTTGGCATCCCTAATAATTTTATCACAGACAATGGTTCGATATTCATTGGGTCAAAATTCATAGAGTTTTGTGGACAATGTGGGATTATCATGGGTCAATACTCAAATTATTATCCATAAGTAAATGGCCTTCTCGAATCCATGAACAAAACACTTGTGCAGATATTTAAGAAACATGTTGATGAAAACCAGAGGAATTGACATCTAAAGTTGACAGAAGCATTATGGGAAAGCAGGACAACCCCGAAGGATAGTACTGATATTTCTCCATATCTATTGGTTTATGGGAAAGAGGCAAAAAATCCAATTAACCTTGATATTAACGCATTGATATTCATGGTTAATACTAAAGATATGGAAGACACTTCGCCTATCCATAAAAGGATCAATCAATTGTTGAAGATGGAGGAGGAATGAAGAAAAGCCCTAAATCGGACTTCTCAAAGGCAGTAGATCATAAAAAAATATTTTCATCAAAGCACAACTATGAAGAACTTTCAGAAGGGAGAATTGGTACTAATTTGCAACAAAGCCAAGGAAAATCCATCCATGCACACGAATTTTGAAGCACTCTAGATCAGACCCTATGTCATCGAAAAGATACTAGGATTCAACTCATATATGCTCCAAGACATGAAATTAAAAAGGTTAATGATGCCTCTCAATGGGCAACATCTGAAAGGTTTCTTCTCCTAGCACTTTTTCATTCCCATTGTCAATAATTTTATTTCTACTTTGTATATTCTTAATTTGACTCCATAACCCAATGGGCGGATGCACCTTGTCATGAGAGATTATGGATTCTTGACAACCCATAAGGGGGTCATCATCCCACAGTTGGAGACTATTTTTGAGGTCATTTCCCAGTTCCGAAAATTCCCTCCCCTTTCTATTCTCATGAATTATTTTCTCCCTTTCTTTTCCCTCTTCCACACTTACCTATTTTTCCCTTTTCTTTTTTCCCTTTTACTATCCCTTTCTAGTTCTAACACTTAGTTGCATTTTTAGACCACGGGTTTCCGGGTTGGTGGACTTAAAATTTATCACCTCCATTTACAACTTCACATCACGATTCCAACCAAACGTCGTGTTGTCCCACACTTAGCCGATTCTAGGATCGTGAGTTCCCGGGTTGACGGGATAGAGATTTCATGCTCCTGTGTTTCGTGATAGAAACATTGCACCAAAGAGTTATGCGATATACATTTCGATCCCCTGACTCCCCGAACTGCCTAAGTTTCATTCCACCTACATGAGTTCATCTAACCACTACGTCATCGCATACTTAGCTGATTTCATGCCTCATACCATCGTGGGCTCTCGGGTTCCCAGGTTCTCGAGTTCACAAAAATCTCAAATCATATATTGCCCCCGTCTGTCCCTGCCACCCTTGCACCCTTCCCAATGCACATTTACTATGGTTTTAATGCTAATGAATTACCATACATGTTCAAACAGATGGTCATTAATAAGCGAAATGCACAAGGAGATCTCCTATTAAAACACATTAAAACAATATTTACGGAGGATTATATCATCTCCCTCCAACGTTCATTCCTAACATAATTTGGAGCAAGGGAACGTTCTCGTCGACGTATGGCAACAATTCAACAACATTTATGTGGAGATACACTGAATATTTTCAGGTGCGAGGATTAGAGTTTTCAGTGGTCCAAGGCATATTCCTATTATTCAACCCCTTCTGCCCAGAAGGAAATAATCTGGATGTCTGGAATTGAGTGCACAAGTTGTGTCCAAGAAGTTTTTGATTTTAAGGAGTTGGTCACCTGGTGCGCTGAGAGATATATTCCATGCCAACGGATCATTCAGTTGTGGGACCATTCCACTGTCTCTTGGTAACCTCAGGTATTTTGTAAGATGTTGAGACTTCTCGAGCCAATGCTCACCTTCAAAGGTGAAGATTGCAGGGAGTTCTTAAAAAAGCATGAAAATGGACTTGAACTTTTACCTAAATTCCAAGAGAACTGAGTGGTCGTCCCCAAGGACATCACAAGATTGCATGTTGTCTCATTTAAAAATCCCTTCTGGGAAATTGCATGGCTTTTTACGAGGATAACAGGACAAGAAACCACGACCAACATCTCCCAATTGATTCTTTACATTATATATTTTACGGTCAAAGAACATGCCATCTTCAATTGGGGCAAGTTGATTTCCATGAAATCTCTTCCCAATTGGCGCAATACAAGAAGGAGAAGAAATTCTTTATGTCATCTTATTTGGTTTTCATGAGAGCGCATTGTTGTCAGTTCTCGAGATTATTAGTGTGCAAGAAGGTAAATTGTGAATTTGACCCAGTAACCTTCTGGTATCAAACATTGTGGAGGCATAATGCCTCCCAACATTTTTATGAAGTTTTTAATGATTTTTTCTCAGTTTTTAAATATTTTTTGTTTGGAAATAATGCTCCCTGGATGTCTGAACAAGCGAGTAAGTTCCTGGATAGGAAGGGGACACTAGAACAAATGGAAAATTATAGCCTTATAAGGATTTTTGGATCCAAGGAAAATACTTCTTTCCTTCCATGCCACATATCTGACAAAGCGTTTGTTGTTGAAATAGAAAGGAAGTACAACTACTAGTTGAATTTTTTCCATGAAAAGAGAAAAAAACAATCCATGCCTTTGCCTTGGAAAGTTGGGGATTTCATATTCATAAATATGAACAAGATTGATGAATTTGCGGGCCACTTCCATAGCCTCAATTTAAAATATGTTGAAAAAGCAAAAGGGATCGACCCTAGTGTGATTTTTGTAGAACATCTATTGGTTGTTGGTTTAAAAAAATAAATCATTAATACTATTATGAATGAAGACAGAGACAATTCCTCAGGCACTCCCTCTCGTGACACTGACGACCTGGAGACAATACTCAACACCAATGAGTCATACAAGAAGAGAGGAAAAACTATGAGTGAGAAAAATGCCCAATTCCCTACTGTCACGCCAATGAGTACAACATCTCAGAGAAGGGCTCCAATAGCCTACCAAAGTAAGAAAGTAACCCATAGTTCGTCAGGTGGAGGAGGATATAAGAACCATCCTTTTGGAAAAATTGAAAGTTCTCATAAACTTCCCTTGAGGAAGGAAAAAAAAAACATGTGCAAGAAGAGGAGGGACCTCGAGGAGAAAGTGATATCCACGACCTCTCCCTCGAGGATATGGAATTCGAAATTGATATCAAGAAAGTGTTCCCCAACGTCGACCAAACATAGAACACTTCTCACCAAAACCCTCAAATGGAAATAATTGAGACCGAGACCTTCGACGAAGAAGACTCTTTTGCATTTCAGAGCATTGTTTTTTAGAGTGAGTCCAAAAATTTGATTATTGAGAAAAGAGATGTAAAGAATAAGAAGGGAAAATAGCGTTCATAAATTAACGTACGGAACATGTTGCCTTCCCAAATTTCTAATATACACCAAGCAACTGGAGATGCTCTAGATAATTCTATTGGATGCCTTGAAGCGGAGAATGTCGGGTTAAAGGAGGGAATCAAAGAATTGGAGGAATATTTAATGCCCCTCCCAGTACTTTCTATTCCTTTAGAAATTATTGGGCCTACCACACCCGAGACAAAATTAAAAGGATCGGAAAGCCTTCTCACATCAGCTTGAGGATATATGGAAAATAATACCAAGAAAAGAATGGAATTAATAACAGAGGCTTGGGAGATGTCAAAGAACATGGTCTCCTTTGGAACGAGAGCACACACTTTTCATGAATATCTGCAGGAAGATTTGAAAAATGAGGAAGGTTTCTACCTCGATGCGGTTGTACCATTTGGTGTTAAATTTACCAATATGACATAATTGAGAAGAAGAGAGGAGGATCTCCCTTCTCTGAACTGGATAAAACAATTGAACGCATGCTCGAAGGAAAAAGTTAAAAACTTGAATATTATTGTTCAAGCATGCAGCCTAGCCATAACCAGAAGAGAAGAATTGTTTAAGAAGCTAACTGAGATAGATCTGGTCAACAGCACTAATGAGGTCCAAGACCCCAAATTTATACTCAACTCATTTTTATTAACCAGGCAAGAATTTGATGAACAAGTTAATATCTTTAAAGGGTTATCATTCGAAAAATTCTACGTCATTCTTGATTATGGTGAAGATGACGTGGAAAATTGGCTAGTTGATTATTCGATTAAACATCAAGATATTGAAGAAGCATTGCATAACATTTCTATTGATCTAAGGGACTTGGAAGGCGAACTCTTCAATATAAAAATCCGGCATGAAATTAACGTGACACCAACAAGGAGATACATCGAGGAGTGGTTTAAAAAAGTTGTCGACAAGCTTACCAATGAAGAGAAAAGGATGGTTGAGACGGTTCCTGTAATCGCTTAGGAAAGCCATAAAAGTACATCAGCGAGCAAGTGACAAACTATCAGATACCATCATAGTAAGTTCATACTGATCACATATTTATGTCTTTATCAAGCTCTTCATCCAGTTACTCCACCTCTTTATATAGAAAGGTTTAACCGAAAACTGAGAATTTCATTTTTCTTCTTACCAGGTCTTGCTTCCTTCCACTGCCCACTTTATTCTTTCCATGAAATTCATTCTTATAAATATTTTCTTTATGGTCCGTGAGAGAAACTATCCCAGTCATTATGACAAACACATTTTAATTTCAAATAATATGTATTCAACTATATATTTTTAATTCCAAGAGAGATATTTTGGGAACAATCCCGACTGTACTTTGTAACCCATTTTTTATAAATGTAAAGTATTTGAGGTTGATATATTGTTATCTCCATTTGAGCTTCCCATGTACTACTTTGTCAAAGTTCTCTTATGCATGCATATCATTTTCTTTTTGTTTTTATGTAACTTTTCCCTATCAAAAAAATTGTGGACTGAAAAATATCGTTCGAGCAAATTCAATGATTTATCAACAACATCCACATCTATCAGTCCTTCAAATATTGGATTATCAAAATTTGTGTGTACCTTGAAGTGGGTTGCATGGCCGCTTGATGAAGATGCTTCTCCTATGGGAAGTTGCCGAAGGACCTTTCCAAAGTTGTCCATCATTTAATTTTTTTTTTCGTGCAAGGGCTTCCTCGAGAAACATTTTAAAAGGATCTCCTACTCCATCATCTTTATTTTTGTGTAGCCGATATTGCAAAGGCTCGACTCGTTTGAGTCCCAACTTCTTATACCCATATCTTATCAAGGACATGCATGAAGAAAAATAAATGAAGAGGAGACCACTCTGATACCACTGATCTGGATTGATGACCGGAAAAAAATGAATAGCATATTGAATACAATAACACAAAGATAACAACAAATATCCACTAAACAATAACTTCTATTGAATAAACGAAATAGGCTTAAATTATAAAACTGCAGAACTGGAAAAATTTTCTCGAATGATGGTAGTTATATCTGAGAAGAGATGTGGCTGCTACATGCATCCGTCTGAGAAGAAAACGATTACCATGAGGCTCCAAAGGAATTTTTAACATTATGCATGAATTCGAAAACCCTAAGCATCCAAAAACCTAACCCTAGGAGGTGAAAGGCCAAAAGTTATGTGGGCTCCGATGGGTAAGTTGGTACCTCAACTTCCCAAGGTCGTAACTTTTGCATACGACCTCCCTTTTAGGCAAGTGATATCCTATTGGATTTTTTTTTTTGAGAGCTACACATTATGTCATCAAACTCTGAATCCATCTATAGTTTGACGGTGGAAAGACAAAAAACCACTGTTTAGGCCCTCAAAAACGACCTTGGAAGTACATAAAAATGTACTGACATGAAAATTTTCAAACTAATCTAGTTGGATTAGGTGGGTGGCCACCAATATCTACCTGGAATATGTGTAGGAATTCAGACAACCCCAGAAGTGTAGAACCCATAATTGCAAAGAAGTACAGAAGAACGTGTTGAACTAAAAAGTGTCAAGAGGAGTCAGTTGGAATAGGTGGGTGGCCACCAATATCCACTTGGATCAAAATAACATCTACCACCATTAGCATTGGCCTAGGATCTTTGAATAATTTGGTGTAGATTAGGCAAGGATAGGGTCGGATAAAAAAATTCCATGTCCCTATCCTCAAGGTGTTCTTTGGTCGTCATTGGCTTTTGGGTTGTTCGGGGATGACTAAGGCTTGATTTTATCACCATTCTATAAATTTACAAGTGAAAATGACTCGAGGAATAAAAAACTAGGTGCTTGGGGCTTCGAGTTACCTTTTTTAATGGTGGAAAGGCATGTGTACAAGTCACTTTTAGGTTTTCTATCAAACTTTTGTATTCAACTTCGTTATGTGAACAATAGTATTATTTTGCGCCCGTGAGAGTTTTACCCTTTTTTTTAATAATTTTAGTGCCATCTGTCACTCTTTAATTGGATGCATCATTTAAATCTTCAGAGAGAGTGAAATTTGAGTGATGTCATTCATGACATCAGTAGGGTCCCATGGAAACATGGCAGACTACTATTGGTCCAACTATTATCTATGTGGCACCTATGTCAGGCCACCTCTCCTCGGGCTTGGATAAGTCCTCGACAACCTTAATATGATTGGGTTGGGACCCATGTCTTGGTGGAAAATTTTAATTGGGCCAGGTGGGTGTCCAGCTGGCACAACCACCTGTCTTTTCCTCTGCCCAAATTACAACTCATGTGTCATGTTAGTGCCACTGAGCACCAAGTCATTACTAGGTATGCAATATGCTTGAGTGTGATACTATGGCTTTTCCCTAAAACCATAAATGGTTTTGCGTGTTGGGATAAGTGGTTTTCCAGGCCTCTCAAGCGGTGCGAAGCCAATAAAAAATTGCCACGTGTGAATGGAAAATATGCCTATCGCATCTTGGAAGGTGATTAACCGATGTGCATGTCCACAGTGTGAAATGCATTGTTAACCATTGATCAACAAGGTTATGATGTGGTGTGAAGTGGGACATTGATTGGCATATTCAAAGTGACACGACCCCCCCTTGATCAATTTACCCCATGGTTTCATCCCTTGATCTTGGTTTAGGCCCACCCAATAGTATAATAAATGTGTTTTCACTCACTGATAGACTCCTTTTTCTCCCAATAAGCTCCTTTAACACATTTTTAAGTGCATATCTTCTTTTTAAAGCTCCCTATCTCAAATATTTAACCCCTAGTATTAGTTCCTTTCCATAACAAGCTTGAAATTTAGCCCCCTTTCATAAAGAAACTAGAAATTAGGTCATTCAACCAACAATTTGCTCAGTAGTTATTACAAATTTGGCATTGCACTAACATGCTCCATCATAAGATATGATATCACTTTCAATTTATGTCTTCACCATGGTTAAGTTGTAAAAGATGGCGGGTCTGTTTAAACTTGTTTAATCATTTAAGCATCTACTCCAACCATAAGAGAACTAAACACCACTACTTAAGCCATTTCACATTCCACACTAGTAGTATCAAACCCTTGGATGCTAGAGCCATCATGATGAGATAATAAGATCAATCATGGAGAAATGGTACCAAGAGGATGATCCATGAATGTACTTAACCCAACAATGTCTTATCTCCAAGCAAAAGAGAATGTCTATATCTTCAACTCATCAACATCACTGAAAAGTTACCCCTAAAATATGCATGTATCACTCATAAACTAACATGAGGGATAACAATTTGAATTACATATATAATATATATAATATGGGATTATAATTTTAAATTACTTATATAAAAATATATATATTATATGGGATTATAATTTATATAAAATATATATATATATATATATATATATATATATATATATATATATATAATATGGGATTATAATTTATTGGTGGAAAGCATGGGAGAAAATGAATTCAAAAGAGGTGAATGATTCCTATGAATTTATTTTTTCTCATGAGTTTTATGCATTCTAGGCATTCAAACTATGTGTAATATAAAACATCAAATGAACATTTTGATTTTGTTATTCTATCATATGATTTATAATTTTAAATTACTTATATAAAAATATATATATTATATGGGATTATAATTTATATAAAATATATATATATATATATATATATATATATATATATATATATATATAATATGGGATTATAATTTATTGGTGGAAAGCATGGGAGAAAATGAATTCAAAAGAGGTGAATGATTCCTATGAATTTATTTTTTCTCATGAGTTTTATGCATTCTAGGCATTCAAACTATGTGTAATATAAAACATCAAATGAACATTTTGATTTTGTTATTCTATCATATGATTTTGAGATGAGAGTGGAGAACGTATTTAATTTCCATTATTCATGGAAGGAGTTGTTTTTCTACTGATATCCTCGTTCAAACTTAAATGTTTTTTATTTTGCAATTATACCAAAAAACACTTATGGATTACTATTTATGATATTTGTCGTGCTTTTATGTATTTAAATTGTGTGAGAATTTTGATAATAATTATTGATGATATAGGAATAATGTTAATGTTAAAAAAATTTATTTTATCATTTTTTCAAATTATTTTAATATTGATCACTATTATTTTTAATTATTATAATTTTTTAATTTAATATTTGAAAATTGTAACATAAAATGCAAAATGTATCATCCAAACAAAGTCTAATAATATATTTATCTCTTCCATTAAACATTTATATGTATAGTTTTATTATTTATAATTTTTTCAATCTACATTTCAAAATAAAACAACATAAATAAGTTATTTTTTATTTTAATTTGAAATGTTTATTTAATAAAATATAAAATATTGTTCAAAATAAAAATGATGATTTTGGTTTATCAAAATCTTAAAAACTAACGAAAAACTTAATTTAGTTTGTTTTATTTTTACCAATTTTTAATATGGTTGGATTTTGTATCCCAAAATTTTAAACTGGTAACTTTAACATCAAAAAGTGCTTAACAACATATTCCATCACAGACTATCCTAATCATAACTTAAAATATATATAAACTAGCACAGGAACAAACCCTAATTTTTTTTTTGCCTATTTTATTTAAAAACAAATCCTAATTTTATTTTTATTTTTTTAACATATTTCATTTACAAAACAAATGCTTTTTTAACCTATTTCATTTAAAAAAAACTCTAATTTTCTTTTGGTCTATTTCATTTACAAAATAAACGCTTAGACTCCAATACATAGAACTAGGATTCATTTTCAAACCTAATGGTGCCTCCTTCACAGTGATCAAATCAACAATTATACAAACAATAAAAAGAAACCACAGCTCCCTCTTAGACAACGATTTGATGGATCTCCAATATGAGGGTTTGGGAGCAGAACAACAACCTACGTATTTTCTTTTTTCATATCTACCTCATGCTCAACAACTGTGGCTTCTCCTCCAAGCTACCGTCTGCATCTTCTTTGAAGCCATGCACAGTCCTCCACGAATTGTCATTCACGCAGGAATCTATGGGCTCCTCCGCTTTGTTATAGGCTCCTCCACTTTACGCGCGTCCGCTTGCTCGATTTTTCAGTGAGCACCCATGAGAGGGCCTCTCAAATTGTTTGAGTGAGCACCCATGAGAGGGGCTCTCAAATTGTTCATGAAAATCACGAGGAATCGTGAGCGATCCTCCTCACTTAACTCAACAACTATGATCTGAGGGTAGCCAAAAGTTCTTCTGCTAACTCCCCGCTTTTCTTCATCTTAGTAGTATAAGTGACAATCTGATATGTAATGCAGGACAACAAGAAAATGAAACGCTTGTGGCAATCCAATATGAAACGCCGGACAAGTCAGAAAATGAAACCGGACAACCAAAAAATAAAACATCAATTATAGGTGGGTTGACCATCCAATATGAAATGCTTGGACATATGAGGAGGAAATCCTCGGACAACTGAGTAAATTTAAACTTAGTAATTTTAAAGGTTAATCTTAAACGTGACAATCATATAGTGTTACAGTATTTTTTTAATATGATTAGGTAAATGTTAAAAAGTAAACAGGTTAACTATACATTCAAAAATACAAGGAAGTTATGAATAGTAAATCATATTCATTGATTTGGGAGGACGACTAAAAATATGCCAGCATCTTCAATTGTTAATCATCAAATTAGAATTTTAGATTAAAAAGTGATTAATTGTACCCATTACCAGTTGATAATAAAACATTTAAAAAATAATACAAATAATAAAGATAATCATAAATATTTCAACCGTAGCGAAAAGGTCAAAAAGAAGTGAAGGTGGCTAATGATAAATCTATCTTCGAATACAGCAGAGCTGTAAAAGGATAATTCTTATCTTCGAATACAGCAGAAGTGTCAAAGGATATGCATGGAAGATATTTCTGAGGAACTTGCGAAAAGGTCAAAAAGAAGTGAAGGTGGCTAATGATAAATCTATCTTCGAATACAGCAGAGCTGTAAAAGGATAATTCTTATCTTCGAGTACAGCAGAGATGTAAAAGGATATGCATGGAAGATATTTCTGAGGAACTTGAATGCCAATTTTTAATGTTTATTGTCGTATATGCAGCGACTAGACGCTGCGTATCGGTCGATAGAGTCCTTATCTCCACTGCATTTTGTCAGATTCGACCCCATGCGAGGAGTTCTGGCAATCGGGGAAGTCTCATATGCGACATGACGTACTTCTCAGAACTTCGTTCGAAATCTTGTTGCCAACTTGGTACCTACACTTTTGGTGGAGGCTACGACACCAATGCCGCGATTCTGCCAATTTCCCGGCCTCGCTTGTCTGCTTCTGCACCTAACCTCATATCCGAAGTCATCACCCAAGAATATATTGGCTGTCTCATCAACACAGTTGTTATATTCCACAAATCACCGTGTATGAGAAGCCATATGTAAGGAGGATTTGTAATCCACCAACCAATCCTCGGCATACTTCATTCGAAGGCGGCTTTCAAATCCACCAGCCAAGCCTCATCATGCTCTTGAGATTCAAGGCATGAATTACATACTTAGTTGTCCTATTCCTTAGATCACTGAGGTAAAAATTTCTTACCTTCTTTTAAAATTTGAGCCTTCCATTGCTGGTGTATAAGAGTATAAGATGTTATGTTCTCCACCCAAGGTCACTTAATCCTACTTGTTATATGTTTGTCTTTCATGGACCAAATGAAATGAGATTTTAAGTCTTAAGGGGTTAGTTCTTTGGTTAGAACACTATGGTTTATGCATCTACATCATAGTACTTTATCCATGGTAAAGTAAAAATGTCATGTAAGGCTTTTCCTTTTATTATGTCCCTATTATAGAAGGGACATTAAGTTTTGGAGGATTTACATTATGTCTCTGCATGGTTCTCGAGGCACTAAAACAAGGTTTAAGTTATAGTTTTTTTTGCGGTGTTGGGCACCGTAGCCAGTTGGTGGCGGTGGGATGTTTAATGACACTGTCAGGGAGTATGGATGGTCAGAATAGGTGGTTGGGCGCCTCAAACCAGCTGAGGCAGGTGGAGTCTCTATCGTCTCATTCATGCATGAGTGGGAAAGTTCATGCTTTTATGTATGAAATCGTCGTTGCATCTGAACTCAATCCTCGATGCATATGAACTCGCCTACTTCCTTCAAGAAACCATTCCAGGAGCCCTGGAAAATTGCGAAACATATCAAGTTATTTGTGAACATCGATGGCTTCGATGACAGGTGCACTTCAGATTCTCTCTTCATTGTTTTTCCTTGTTTTCATGTTATGTCATGTCTGGTTATATTTCCATAACCATGTACAATGAGTATTTTAACCCTGTACAATCAATATGTTAACCCTGAATGAGTATTTTATGTCATGTCTGGTTATATTTCCATAACCCTGTATAATGAATATTTTATGTGCATTTGGGGATTTGGTTTCCTGTTATGTTATGTCATGTCTGGTTATATTTTTCATAACCCTGGTTTGATGATAGATACAGAGAGAGTAGTCAGGACATGGGAGTATTTTTCTTATGATATTGAGTCCATCGCTCATCTTTAAGAGTAGATGATGGATCTGATCTTTCTCGACTGCAATTTTCCCGAATTGCTGGATGAGGCGACCAAACAAGTTTCCCTTCTTCCTATGTTGCTACCGATATCCATAGTTATGTTGTTGATGGGTTCATCAGTCTCGCGTGGCTATGCTCCACCAGAATCTTCCATAGGATATGCAGTTGCATAAGATTTGGTACATAGTAATATGTTCATGAAGTTGCTTGGTGTATTGGATGTTTGGTTGTAGTTAAAAACTTTGAACATCCATTAACTCATTGATATGTGAAGATAGTCCTGGTTTATGCAGGAAGAGAAATAATCTACGATTGTAAGATTATTCACCTAGAAATTACACAGTTGTAGTTGTTGTTCATACTTTATGGAACAAATTCTTTATGCATGGATGTAGTGATTTTTTTGCAAAGTACATTTGTGATTTCTATCACCAAGAACTGGAACCTGTTTTTCTCTATGAGATTTTTCTATCAACATATACTTTAGTTTTATTTTGGTATCTTGAATTATATGAAATAAATAGAACTTTTGTTATTGCAGGCTGGGTGTGCATAGTGAAGTAGGGGCTGCTTCACATGTGCTTGTATTACAGAATTAGATTTTGTTTAATAATACTTAAATAGGAGCTAGTTTTGTAAATTTATAGGTATAGGGGGATTCTTTAGTCTCCTCATTCCATTCTCTTTAGACTTATGTTCCCTCTTAAAGAAAATGGAATGTTAGTATTAACAACCAATAGGTTGGCGTGGATTGTTATATCAGGCATATTGAATATGAGTTACTCACAAAGCTTTTTTGTACCAAAGCTTGATCATCTTGTCCATTTATTTGCATATCGTGTGCAAATTTTCCTATTTGAGATTTCTAGCAAGGGTTGGCACATTTTTTGATTTTCCCTTCCAAAGTGAGGCAAACTTGAATGGAGTTTATACATCACGTGAGAGAAGTGTGTAGGCTTGATTTTTATGTATGCTTGATTTAGCGTTTACAGTAAGACTATATCCTCACTTACTCAACCTACTATTTGGGAACCTGTATTTCATTCGTTTCAAAGTATGCTCAACTTTTCCCAACTAATCCACCATACAAGTAGATACCAATGATTACTTTTTATTCTAATACTTTGTTTGAAAGATATTCCATTTACACTGGCTTGGTACCTAAAGCACTTCCAGTCACTAAAATTATGCATTTTGAAAAAATAAATTTATCTATATCATTAATTTTCATCTTTTTAAATGGATGAATGTGTTAGCATATTGAGTTATTTGTTGTGTGGCATTTGTGATACAGGTACCGAGCTCACGTTATTGTGGATTTTTTTTTACGCAAAGATGTTATTTAACTTTCAACGAAGTGGTTGTGAGGTCTAGTCACATTTTGTCAAACATGTCAATATTTTCAATTCTCATGCTTTTCTATTATAGTTATGCAATTTAAATACTTTAGATAATAAAAAGCTACTTCCTTCCAAGGTTTCTCGTATGATGTATTTTGAATAATTTACTCGATAAGAAACTATTAAATGCAAATCCCAAGGATTTTCTTGTTAAAAGAAAGACATTAGAGTTGTAATTGGCCATGTTTGGAAATCACTATTAAGTTTATAGTATAGGGTTGTTTTTTTTATTGTTTTCAAGTATGTTTAAGGTTGATGTGGATTTTTGAAAGGTATGTCTATATATAAAATATTTTTATATTTCAATCTATGAAATTGTAAATTTGTTTGATAACAATTCATGTTGCTAAAGAGTGATCCAGAGCACCGTGACTCATTATATTAGAGTTTTAAGTTTGCCAATTAGATTCTCATCGAGTAATCAAGTAATTTTTTTAATTGGTTGTCTCTAGTCAGAAAAAATTGGAACAGGGTTTAAATTATGCTTGACTAGTAAATAACTCATCGGTTTATTTTTTTTACTAAGTGTGTTATTCTATAATTATCATTTAATGTAATTCCAAACTATAATGTGGTCTAAACATGATCTATCATTTCTGGAACACTATTTATTTATATGTTAGATTAGAAATAACTAGTGGGTTTATTTTTTATACAAAGTGTATTGTTCTATAATGATCAATTTAATGGAATTCCAAATTATCATGTGCTCTGAACATTATCTAGCATTTTATGCTAAGGTGTTTCTTTAAGCCAAACTATTTGGGCTCATTTCACAAAAATCTGAGGACATTTCCAAACCTAACCATATATCAAGGCCTTTGTAAATCAATTTGCAATGTGAACTGTATTTTTATGCAATGTTGGGGAAGCGTACAAAATTTTTTTGTTGCGGGTCTCTGCTTCTTGCCTTGTCAATTTTTCATGGTTAGCCTGATTTTGGGGTTGTGATTCTCGCCAAATTTATTTTAACTGATGTCTTTGTTTTACATAGAGGTATTATAAATATGATATTTCCATCAGGTTTATTAGTATAATTCCCAATTGCATTTATAATCATCTTAGACCTATTGCAAGTTTTTTTTTGTGATTATGATTTATTGCTTTAATTGTTTGCTTTAATAATCAATACTTGTGTGAAATAAATTTCATATTTGTTATAAAATACATCAATATCTTTCTAATGTTATTTAATGCCAACATCTCATGTTTCTAGATGATTGGAAACTGAAGAGTCTTGAAACAATATTTTACTTGCAAAACATCGATGCAAGTTTTGGATTTGTATATTTCTTGATAAGCTTCGAACACAGTTTAAACTTTTTTTTCCTTGAAGGGAAACAATTAAATGCACTGAAAACATGAAAAACTTCAGCCACATTTTTCTAGTATTTTTAATTGCGAGGATTAGGTTGAATTTCAGAGTATCATGGAGACAAGCAATAAAAAAATTAGCATCAAGATATCAACCCTTTTATAGCGGAGCTATGAACTGCCTCTGATTGTGTGTTACATCTCAAATTCCATTGGATTTGTTGCATTTTCAAATGTTCTTTGATAGGTGGACACATGTTTGTTACTCTGAAACAAGAGCAATCTATAGTTTTCTATACTAATATTAGTACATTGAAATGGGATATTGCAGATCGGCATTGGACTGCTGTTTTTGCAACAATTAAGTGGAATTGATGGTATTATGTTTCACCATAGTTGTTAACTGCATTCTGTCAATGCCTCCCTTCCGTCAAGAGACATCCAATTCCTTAAGTCACGATGCACATGATTCACAAGTCACTGACCAGGTCAACAACTGTAATGTTGACGATGTCGATCGAGTCATCAACCCTCTATGTAGGGTTTGAATGATTTGCAAGTGTTTCTATTTTTGTTGATGTATGTAGTTTTTGGCCAATGATGACATCCGATCAGGTCATCTGAAAAATGTTTTTCAATAATGAATGCACTAGTTTTGTTGTAATGGCTTAAAACCTTAGTGTCTCGCAGGGACATTGCTATATGTGTCTTGTTTATAGCAAAGTCTCATATACACAATATCATTTGTACCTTCTCACATATTCAGGTTATTTATTAAAAGGAATGTAGTAAAGTGTAATACTAATTGACAAGAAGTATTATTTAGCATCAATAATGTAGATATATGTCTCATGCTTGGAATACATTCCAATAAAATACTACATTGTCTAATCAAACATCTTTCTCAAATGAAACCTGGATGCAAGGAGGTCTGATCGGTAACCTATGGGGTAGAAACATGCATGAAGTGTTGAAGTGAAGGCATGGCAAGCCCCAAAAATCTCCTCATTTAGTTTGAATACCAAATGAATGGGTGATAACAAGTGGTGTGTAGAAGAAAATTGTTGTGTATACCCATACCACCAATCTAATGTATTATTGTCTAGCTATTATACAACATGTGTAAGTTTCTTGGCATTTGTCAAGGAAACTGAGCCTAGAAATACATCTCCAAGATTAGGAATTAAGAATATACTTTTTCTCCATTCATAAATTAATTGAGAGAGAGAGAGCCAAAGATCTAGCTAGAGCCCTAGGTAACACTATGATTTGTTGATCAACTCAAGCATTTTTTTTTCTCAATGTTCTTTTACATCATCTCTATATTCATAGGCCATTTTAGGGAGTTGTAGATGTTTGAAAAATTTCTATGGGAGACTAACAATATTTTCCCTATATCAGTCTAAAAGGAAGTAAGATATTCCCATGTTAAACTCATGAGAGTGTGAGGTTATATGGTTGTGGAAGCCAATGAATAGAAAAAGGAATTTACAAAGCCAAGTTTGGCACTTTGATATCAATGATATGTCAACAAATAGATGGTAGATTTTAACAGTTAAAAAATTGTGTGTAGCTAGTACCAACAACCTACAATCCAATAACAACAAGAAATGTGACTTGGAAATGAATGATATGTATTGAAGTTATAACATCCCCTAGCTTAATCGAGGAAAATTAATTGCGGGAAATACACATAATTTCAAAATTTTCTTTTGTTAATTAAATACCATAACTTACTATATACAAATTAAACACATATTTAACCAAAATATGAAACCCATAATTAAATGCATCTACAAAATTTTAAATGAGCATAATGCACTCAAATAATCATTTACTACAACGCATAACAATCCTTCTCATGTACATGGTAAAAACATAGTCGTAAAATTCATAAGAGAAACTCATAAAATAAATAAACACTTATCTTTTGAAACATTTGTGCAACCAACTACTTGGAAAAGGACATTCCACCCAATTGTAGACTTGTTGTTCCAAATATAAACAACATGTCACTCCCTAGCTAGGGTTAGGAATCCACAAGAGAAGGGTGCATCTCACAATCCACTCACAACTCAAATCACACAAACCATTGGTATTCTCCTACATAAATATTGAATTTCCTCTACCTCTCTTCCTATTGACCTGCCCAACCCAAAGAATGTACCCCTTCATTGCTTTGAATCCCTCGGGCATCCCATTCGTTTATCAGGGTCTCTCTCACTCAGCTAACTAGGAATATCTCTATTGGGAACTTAAGGGAGCTCATTGCCAAGAAAATTTACTAGGAAACAACAACAAGCAATTGTTGTTCTAGTGAAACTCACTCAGAAGTTCATAATTCATCCCTAACAACCTGTCTCTTCATTCATCAGCTCCATAATGCTCCAAAAATGCTCCATCATGCTTCGAAATTCGCTCATCATTCTTGGTATAACTCTAGTTCTCTTTTTCCTTGTTCCCTGCTTGATGTTTTTTTGCAAAACTAAATGTGAAAAACTGTTTATTCTCCCCCATATGAATTTCCTCTATTTTCCCAAGGTAGTTGACTTCTCACTCTACCCAATGTTAATTTTATTGTGGTCCCATCCTTCCAATAAGTATGGATGTGGCTTCTACACCCATCCCCTTGCATGAGTTTTAATGATTAGATTCTCATACACTCAACCAAAAATAGAAGGTTTCCCCAAATGATAATGAAATTCATAAATCTAGGTTTGGATTAATACCCACAATTAATTACCACCTTGGGATCCTCTTAGAAAATCTTAGAAATTTCTCTCTCTTGTGGATAAATATTCCCCCATCTCTATCCATATTCTGAGCAACTAGTATCACATTATATTTATTAAAATTAGAAAATACATTTGCATGTTACATAGCTTGGCCATAGCCATATTCATATCTACATTATGCATTAATTAAAATCAGAATTATAGTGGAGATGTTACATAACCACTCCTATATAGATGGTAGATTAGTAAGTGAATAAAAACTGCAAAAAAATAGTTTAAACACACTCTTATAAATTGCCAAAGTATGCACTTTATGGTTTTTAGTATACAATATTTGTATTGTTACAAGAGAGAGATGAATATTTAAATATACAATTTTAATTCATCTCCAAAATATTAAGTGGACAAAAAAATTAGTTGCACAACATTATTCTTTGAAAATCTACCCTTTAACAATGTACTCGGAGCTAAGTTATGGTGGCGATGGCTAATGGGAGGGTCAGACCTATGGAAGAACATCTGGCAAACAAAATATGCTATGCCACGCACAGTCTCTGGCAGATTGAAGATAGACAGAGTCCCAAAAGGTTCTTTAATTTGGAATTTGGCTACAACAAATAGGAATTTAATCAGAATGCACAGCTTTTGGGAGATAAGAGAAGGAAGTACAACCCTTTTCTGGGAGGATTCATGGCAACAGAGAGAAAAACTGTTCACTCGCTTAGATTTGGGGGAAATCTTTTTGTATACAAACACACCAACTCATCGTTTAGTACAACATTACTGGTGTCCAAACAATAATGATGTCTGGAGGACGTGAAAAGATAAAAATGGATGGGAGGCAACCCCACCTACACAGCAATGGGACAATTTCACCAAAGAACTGAAAACAAGGAAACTCAGACGAGTTGCAGGGTCAGATATATTGAGATGGGGATACACAACAAAAGGACAGTTTACAATTAAAGAAGGATACTACATCCACTCCCAACAAATTCACCAAATTGCTCAGCCGTTGTGGAAAAAGATTTGGGCACTAAAACACTGGCCTAAAGTAGAATACTTCCTGTGGCTTTTAAGCCATTGTAGGATCCTCACATGGGAGAATCTTTAGAAAAGGGGTATGATAGGACCATCTTATTGTGCGCTTTGCCATGCAGATAATGAAACCACTGAACATCTTCTCAATACTTGTCCGTTGATACAACCGATCTGGAGAGAATTGGAGCTCCTGTTTCGTCAAACGGACAAAAATAATGCTAGTATTGTTGAAACGATTATCAACTGGAGGAAAGGACAATATCACTGCCAAGTAATTAATAGAGCATGGACACTTTCATTAGGCTTCCTCCTATGGAACATCTGGAAAGAAAGGAACCAGTGTATCTTCCAAGATACAACCCAACCCCTGCAGCACATATGGCATCGTACTATTGAAAACATCCGTGAAACCATCCTTGTTGAAAGATGGTCTGATGAGGACTGGCAAGCGGTGGGAATAGAAGCCTGTATTTTACAGCAACTCAACCTACAACCTCAGATGCTTTATAAAGGATTATGGATATATAAACCCCCTGAACACACTATTCAGGAACATTGGTCACCTCCACAACCAGGTTTTATTAAACTCAATTATGATGGAGCATCTAAAGGTAACCCGGGTCAAGCTGGAGCAGGTGGGATTTTCCGCAGTTTGCCGATTTTATGCAATTGATTTGGGCCATGCCACAAACAATGAAGCAGAGCTTATGGCGGTAAAGCAGGGCATCCTTATAGCTATCAGATAAAACTATCACAGAATTATAGTGGAAGGGGATTCAGCCATGGTAACTGGAGTTATTCAGAAGCTACAACAAGGCACCCCTTGGGAGAAAATCACCCAAAGTTGGAGGACAACAGCTCTTATGGAAGAGGTAAGTCAATTGCTGAAGCAGGTTCAGTATTTACTCCCCAGCCACATCAAAAGAAAAGGCAACGCTGCAGCAAATTTCTTGGCCAATTGGRGATGTCAGAATACAGAGCGTTCCATTGATGCTTGTCCGCACCAAGCAATCTGGGATGTGGAGCTACACTCACTACAACTGATTGTCAACAAAGACCTTTAACCCCCCGATCGGGGTGAACAACTGGACAATAGGACAAACCGTGGCAGGCTCATGGCACGCCACCCTTCCGACAGTTAATAACCATCATGAACCACCGCCAAGCTCTATCAATAGTTGTGGTGATCACTTGTGCGAGTTTAATGATGCAGAGAGCCAGTCATGATAGACTGTCAGCGCTCGGGATGGAAGGTTTGTTTAAGGGACCAAGGAACCATGGGGAAACGTGGTCTGCGTTCTGAAACAGCCAAGGGGAAGCAGGTACAGCAGGAACAACTACCACAAAAACGAGGAAGGAAAACAAACCAGGAGCATTTGGAAAATCTGGTAGTCAACTACATTCTGGGCAATTCCTCTCCAACCCGAATGCAAATTCGTGGCTGGGAAAGAGATTTGCAGACAGATTTGGAGAAGATTGAAAGCCACCTGCACCATATTAAACTTACCCAATATCAAGTAACTGATCGCATTCAGAGAATGGACGATAGGATGGAACGTATGGAGAAGTTGCTTCAACAGCTGCAACAGGTGGACATGCCGGGATCACATGCCAAGGATCCAGCCCCAATTTCATCTTCTGATGGATAGTTTTCATAGGATCTTGTTTTTTTGGAAGTATGCATCTTATGTTATGTTATAAGCTAGAACTTATTTTATGTTATCAGCTTGAACATGGTGAAGCAGTAGGACAGCTAGTTAATGCGCTATATAGGATAAAGAGACAATTTCAATTTTGGCAAGCATTCAAAACACTTAGACGGCCAACAGACCTGGTTTCCTACGGGCAGGTTGAGGCCAAAGTATAAATATTTTAATGTAGCCTGTCCTGCATATATAAATAGAAAATAGAAAGGTACCACCTAACTTACAAAAAAAAGAAAATCTACCCTTTAACTATTTTTGATAGAAAGAATTACATATGTGAAAAATATAATTTATGAATGAAAAGTTAGGAAAAAATGAATTCAAAAGAGGTGAGTGATTTTTTAAGAATTTCCTTCAACCTAATACCTCCATCAGTTTTGTACATTCTTTCATGTTTAAATTATTTATATGAACATTCTTTTATATTCACCATAAGTTTTTTACATTCTTTCATGTTCAAATTATTTATATCTATATTCTTTTATATTCAAATTATTTAAGAGTAAATATGTAGCATAAAACATAAAAATGATTTTGAGATAGAAGTATTTAATATTTAATATTTATAAGATTATTATGAAAAAATAGTTTCTCTACATATTATTCTTTGTTAAAAAATTGTGTTTTTTTTCTTAATAATATCAAAAAAATTATATTTTATTATTTATGATATTTTTATGTATTTAAATTGAAGAAAAATCATAATGACTTAAAATAGTATTTATAATGATGATGATGATGATTAACATTCATTAAGATTTAATTGGTTTATCGGACTTTAAGAGGATAAGTAATTACTTGTGATTCTTTAGAATTTTGTTTCTGTTCTCAAAAAACATTAAATAAAATGAACAATATAAATATTAGATTTAATTTTATTTAACATTAACACCATAAATTTATATAAATTAAAAAAGAAGTGAAATTTAATTTTTTTTTATGTCATAAATTTTTTGATATATCATAATTTTTTTTTAGATAAATATCAAATTTTAAATTTAGATATTGGTCCTATCATTACACCAACATCTTAATTATCATAATATCTTACTTTAACATCTTCAAAAGTGTAACATAAATTTTAAAGACGGTTATTCAGATATATCCAATGTCATGCAAAGTGTAATAACATAATTATGGTTTATCCGAACAAATATTTATATATGCTAGTTTTATTATTTCATTGATATAATTTTATTCATACATTGAAATTGAAAATACAATCATGAAACAAATAAGTCAAAAAAAAGTTTAAATAAGTCACTTTTCTTTTTTAATTAAGGTATTCCCATGTTACATCGATGAGAGTGTGACTTTTCATGGTTGTGGAAGTTGAAGAGTATAATTTTTTTTTTTACTAAATTAAGCTTGACATTTTGATACCAATGATATGTCGTATTAGGTGGTAGATTGTAGGTTTTAACTCTTAAAAAAAATATATGTAGCTAGTATAGACAATTATAAGTCAATATTAGTAAAAATATATGTAGCTAGTATAGACAATTATAAGTCAATTATAAGTCAATATAGTAGGAATTTGTGATTTGGTAAGAATTAAGACATAATGAAACACTCCTATATAGGTGGAAAATTAATGTATTCACAAAACAAACCATTATACACTATATTAATTCATTGTGATACATTGTTTACAACACAATATACATATAGGAGCAAGAGGCATCCAAAACCCTAACCCAATGACTTGGATTAGTCAACAACCCTAATCCCTTAACCAAAAATAGAAAAATATCCGAAAAAACCATGTGTCGAAAAATCGCCCAACAATGGACATGAAAATCGAGGCAACACCAAAAACAAGGCACAAAATCTGACACGTTTCTAGAGGAAAAAACATTTTCTTGGGGGCACTTCCCCTAAGCCCTCGAAGGGGGCAGATTGCAGCCCCCCTCACTCCCAACGCAACGTAACAGACACTATAGTTAATCGCGCAAAGAATATAACACATACCCAACAACAATAAACTAATAAGGATTGCAATCCAGTAAGCCATTAAATTCTCGTAACCACACATATAGATCTCATCCAACATCTTGAAAGGGTAATCTTGTGTGAAACTTGTTCCTTTCATCTCTCTTAGTACATCAGAGCTTGTGAATTAGATTCCTTGACTATGTTTGAGTATACATTTCACAAAACATCATCAAGTGTTCCATTAATAAAAGATGAATTTCCACAGGGAAGTGGCCGCGGTGAGGATGAGCTGGAGACTACAAAATGATGTAAAATAAGATTTTATCCAATATCAACAAATAATCTATATGGGATACTTTTACCATAAATCTAATCAATCGTCAAATTTATATAAGAAAAGGAGCTAAAGTAAGGGATAACTAAAAACTACTATATTAAGCAATTAATGAGATGAAATTGACATGAATAAGCAATTAATGATATGGAATTGACATTAATATTAATGAGATGGAATTGGCATTAATAAACGATTAATAAAATGGAATTGAGATTAACACAATCATTTGACAGAATTGTAGGCTTTGAAAAAAGAAAATCATGGGAATTTGCAATCGCTGTGAATGAGAGGAAATGGACAGCAAAATAGTGATGTAAACCCTACAAACAAAGATTAACAATAAAACTAGAGATATATTAACTTGTACCACAAAAGTTGATGTCCCACATTATTTTACATGAACCACATCACAACAAATCTAGTCTAATATCTAGCCAAGAATTCCTTGAAAGCATATATGAAGACCTTAAAGCTGATATTGAAAAATAAAAAAATCAACAAAAGTTAATAGACCCAAATTAAGCTAAGCCAATTTCGTCTCTCTATAAAACAAAAAGTAGGTATTCAACATAATATTTAGTATATATTGGAAAAGGAAAACTTGAAACAAAAGTCAATAGACCTAAATTGAGTCACTATAAAGCAAGAATCAACTTTCTATAAAACAAAAAGTAGGTATTCAACATAATATTTATATTTAGTATATATTGAAAAATGAAAATTTCAAACAAAAGTCAATAGACTTAAATTAAGATAAATCGGGCTAAGTTCATCTCTCTATAAAGCAAGAAGTAGCTATTCAATACAACCTGAGTGGTCCTAATTGTTAAGAAGATGTGTTTCCTATAAGAGGTTATAAGTTCAAATCCATAGGGGGTTGGGTATGTATACCTCCGTAGACTTTACCAGTGAAATCACTAGGCAGAGGGTGTAATGCCCACAAAATCCAACCACCGTCGGAGTTTGGAACTTCATCCGTCGGGATTCTCTACTCGCGATGTTTAATGGCTTGGACCCACATACTTGTGGAATTCGGGGTTTCGCTGGTCGGGAGTTCGCGAGCTGTTAAGAACCAAACATCAATATAGCATAGAAAAACCTCAAGAAAAGTACTCAATGCCTTGAAAAAGAGATAATATCAGATA
>JASDQU010014046.1:60087-72421 GCA_032191745.1 Picea mariana | reverse complement strand
TCAGAAATTTGGGAAGGCTGCATGTTCCATAGGTTAATCTATGAACGATATTTTCCCTTCTTATTCTTTACATCTATTTTCTCAATAATCAAATTTTTGGACTCACTCTAAAAAGCAATGCTCTGAAATGCAAAAGACTCTTCTTCGTCGAAGGTCTCGGTCTCAATTATTTCCATTTAAGGGCTCTGGTGAGAAGTGTTCTATGTCTGGTCGATGTTGGGAAACACTTTCTCGATATCAATTTCGAATTCCATATCCTCGAGGGAGAGGTCGTGGATATCACTTTCTCCTCGAGGTCCCTCCTCTTTTTGCACATGTTTTTTCTTTCCTTCTTCAAGGGAAGTTTATGAGAACTTTCAGTTTTTCCGAAAGGATGGTTCGTATATCCTCCTCCACCTGACGAACTGTGGGTTACTTTCTTACTTTGGTAGGCCATTGGAGCCCTACTCCGAGGTGTTGTACTCATTGGCGTGACAGTCGGGGATTTGGCATTTTTCTCACTCATAGTTTTTCTTGTATGCTTGTATGGCTCATTGGTGTTGATTATTGTCTCCAGGTCG
The DNA here is from genome assembly GCA_032191745.1 of Picea mariana. Lineage (NCBI taxonomy): Eukaryota > Viridiplantae > Streptophyta > Pinopsida > Pinales > Pinaceae > Picea > Picea mariana. The sequence continues at coordinate 71,861 of JASDQU010014046.1, read as the reverse complement.
TCAGTGTCATGAGAGGGAGTGCCTGAGGAATTATCTCCATCTTCATTCATAATAGTATTAATGATTTTTTTTTTTTAAACCAACAACCAATAGATGTTCTACAAAAATCACACTAGGGTCGAACCCTTTTTCTTTTTCAGCATATTTTAAATTGAGGTTGTGGAAGTGGCCCGCAAATTCATCAATCTTGTTCATATTTATGAATATGAAATCCCCAACTTTCCAAGGCAGAGGCGCATATTGTTTTTTTCTCTTTTCATGGAAAAAATTCAACCAATAGTTGTACTTCCTTGCTATTTCAACAACAAACACTTTGTCAAATATGTGGCATGGAAGGAAGGAAGTATTTTCCTCGGATCCAAAAATCCTTATAACGTTATAATTTTCCGTTTGTTCTAGTGTCCCCTTCCTATCCAGGAACTTACTTGCCTGTTCAGACATCTAGGGAGCGTTATTTCCAAACAAAAAATCTTTAAAAATTGAGAAAAAATCATTAAAAACTTCATAAAAATGTTGGGAGGCCTTGTGCCTCCACAATGTTTGATACCAGAAGGTTATTGGGTTGAATTCACAATTTACCTTCTTGCACACTAATAATCTTAGGAACTAACAACAATGCGCTCTCATGAAAACCAAATAAGATGACATAAATAATTTCTTCTCCTTCTTGTATTGCGCCAATTGGGAAGAGATTTCATGGAAATCAACTTGCCCCAATTGAAGATGGCATGTTCTTTGACCGTAAAATATATAATGTAAAGAATCATCTGGGAGATGCTGGTCATGGTTTCTTGTCCTGTTATCCTCGTAAAAAGCCATGCAATTTCCCAGAAGGGATTTTTAAATGAGCCAGTCTACAATCTTGTGATGTCCTTGGGGACGACCGCTCAGTTCTCTAGGAATTTAGGTAAAAGTTCAAGTCCATTTTCATGTTTTTTTTAAGAACTCCCTGCAATCTTCACCCGTGAAGGTGAGCGTTGGCTCGATAAGTGTCAACATCTTACGAAATACCTGAGGTTACAGAGAGACAATGGAATGGTCCCACAACTGAATGATTTGTTGGCATGGAATATATCTCTCAGCGCACTAGGTGACCAACTCCTTAAAATCAAAAACTTCTTGGACACAACCTATGCACGCAATTCCAGACATCCAAATTATTTCCTTCTGGGCAGAAGGGGATGAATAATAGGAATATGCCTTGCACCACTGAAAACCTTGATCCTCGCACCTAAAAATATTCAACATATCTCCACATAAATGTTGTTGAATTGTTTCCATAAGTCAATGAGAACGTTCCCTTGCTCCAAATTATGTTAGGAATGACAGTTGGAGGGAGATGATATAATCCTTCGTAAATATTGTTTTAATCTGTTTTAATAGGAGATCTCCTCGCACATTTCACTTATTAATGACCATCCGTTTGAACATGTATGGTAATTTATTAGCATTAAAAGAATAGTAAATGTGCATTGGGAAGGGCGCGAGGGTGGTAGGGACAGATGGGGGCAATATGTGATTTGAGATTTTTGTGAACCTGGGAACCTGGGAACCCGAGAGCCCGCGATGGTATGAAGCATGAAATTGGATAACTATGGGATGACGCAGTGGTCCGATGAACTCATGTAGGTGGAATGAAACTTAGGAAGTTCGAGGAGTCAGGGGATCAAAATGTATATCACAGAACTCTTTGGTGCAATGTGTCTATCATGGAACATGGGAGCATGAAATCTCTATCCCGTCAACCCAGGAACCCGCGATCCTAGAATCAGCTAAGTGTGGGACAACACGATGTTCGGTTGGACTCATGATGTGAAGTTGTAAATGGAGGTGATAAATTTGAAGTCCACCAACCTGGAAACCCACGGTCTAAAAGTGAAACTAAGTGTTAGAACTAGAAAGGGATAGTAAAAGGGAAAAAAGAAAAGAGAAAAACAGGTAAGTGTAGAAGAGGGAAAAGAAAGGGAGAAAAGAATTCGGAAGAATAGAAAAGGGGAGGGAATTTTCGGAAGTGGGAAATGACCTCAACAACAGGCTCCAACTGTGGGATGATGACCCCTTTATGGGTTTTCAAGAATCCATAATCTCTCATGACAAGGTGCGTCCGCCCATGGGGTTATGGATTCAGATTAAGAATATACAAACTAGAAATAAAATCATTGACAATGGGAATGAAAAAGCGCTAGGAGAAGAAACCTTTCAGATGTTGCCCATTGAGAGGCATCATTGACCTTTTTACTTTCATGTCTTGGAGCATATATGAGTTGAATCCTGGTATCTTTTCGAGGACATAGGGTTCGATCTAGAGTGCTTTAAACTTCATGTGCGTGGATGGGTTTTCCTTCGCTTTGTTCTAAATGAGTACCAATTCTCCCTTCTGACAGTTCTTCATAGTTGTGCTTTGATGAAAATATTTTTTTATGATCTACTACCTTTAGTATCTTCCATATCTTTAGTATTAACCATGAATATCAATGCGTTAATATCAAGGTTAATTGGATTTTTTGCCTCTTTCCCATAAACCAATAGATATGAAGAAATATTAGTACTATCCTTCGGGGTTGTCCTACTTTCCCATAATGCTTCTGTCAACTTCAGATGTCAATTCCTCTGGTTGTTATCAACATGTTTCTTAAATATTTGCACAAGTGTTTTGTTCGTGGATTTGCGAAGGCCATTTACTTGTGGATAATAATTTGAGTACTGACCCATGATAATCCCACATTATTCACAAAACTCTATGAATTTTGTCCCAATGAAGATCGAAACATTATCTGTGATAAATTTATCAGGGACACCAATCCTCGATGGAATGTTGTCCTTGAGGAATCCAATCAATTCTTCATTGTTGGTCTTCTTTAGCACCACCAATTCTGGCCATTTTGTGAAATAATCAATAGTGGTTAAAATGTACATGTGCCCTTTGTTGATTTTTAAATAAGATAGGTTAAACATGCAGTTCATTTCAATTTTCATTTGTCTTAATCATAAACAATAATGTTTCAAAAATCAAGATCACAAGAAGAAACACCATGCATAAGAACACAAGAAGTATCCTAGGAAACCCTTTTCAACAAGGGAAGAAAACCCATCCAAATCCTTTGCTATATTCTTCAAGAGAAATACCTTCACCACCAAGAAATACCTAGCACACAAGAGGGTGCTCAAACCCTAGAAGACTAGCGCCCAAGAGAGGTGCACACTTTTCCCAAGTAAATGTACTTGCTAAAATTTCCAAACTCACATGAAGGATATGACTCCACAATGGGGAATCTTCCTTTACTTATATTAGACTTGTCCTATTAATAGAAGTGTTTATTGCCTCAACAAGGCCGACCTCTTTAAGTCACATTATAATAATAATTATAATTATTATAATTAATATTGAAGAGATTAATTATCATTTACATTTATTATAAATCACATTAAGGTGGGGCCGACCTGTACCCTTTACATAAAAATTAGGGATACAGACAGGTCTGACTCTTGAACAATATATATAGAAAAGGATCTAATACACCCAATAGTGCTCATCCACTAGGGTAACATCTGGTTCACTGCATTACACAGAAGAACCAGATATTCACATGTTCACCTGTGCTCATCCACAGAGACGTCCAATCTATAGATCTTATTTCCTACTGCCTCACACAGGAGAATCATTTGGAGTCTTCTCGCCAACTCTGCTACTTAGAGGAGGCTAATACATCATCTTAATTTATGTTCACATGACGATGTACCCAACACTTTGGGATTTCACATGTTCACCTTGTGCTCAGCCACAGGCATATCTAACTCAATAGATCACCTTTCACACTGGATAATCATCTGAAGTTCTTCTCAACTCTCTAAATGGAGGAGGTCATCTCTACGTTCCTAGATCTGTCTCAGGAAGGAACCACATACCCTTCTTAGGGGCTTTCTCTTAGGTTTGTAAGCTGAGAGAAAGACTCACATAGTTGCAATGATCCACATCTCATAGGTTTGTAAGCTAGAGAATGTATCACATAGCTCCAATTATCAACACTCCCTCTCATCTAGGGACGCATTTTCCACTAGGCCAAGTCTCTCACAGAAATAATCGAACTTTGTCTTCGAAAGTGGTTTAGTGAAGATATCTGCAATTTGTTCATGAGCAGAAAGATATTGCATGTGTATTGTCTTTCTCTGCACCATGTCTCTGATATAGTGATACTTGATTTCAATGTGTTTCGATTTGTCATGAAACATTGGGTTATCATAGAGCTTTACATAGCTTTGGTTGTCATAATGAACAATAGTCGGATCCATCTCATGATCGAACAAGTCAGTGAAAATTTTGTGAAGCCATACTTCTTCACGAACTTCCACACATAGTGCAATGTACTCTATCTATTCTATACTTAAAGCCAAAGAACTTTGTTTTCTTCTACACCAGGAAACCATGGTCGATCCTAAGGTGAAGCAACAACATGAGGTGTTATTTCTGTCTACTTCACTTCCTTCCCAATCTGCATCGGCATATCCTTGCAACCTTAAGTCCACATTGGCATCATATATTAGGCCATAACCAATTGTACCATGTAAGTATCTCAATACGTTTTTTGCAGCTATCCAATGTGTATGTTTTGGTTGGCTCACAAACTGGATAAGCACATTCATTGTATAGAAAATGTATGGTCTGGTATTAACGAGATACACAAAGGATCCAATTATTTGTCAATATAAATGTGGATCTATGTCTCCTGAATCAATGTCACTCATTTTCTTTAAATCCATTACCATTGGAGTAGGCATGGATTTGTAGTATGTCATTTTTAGCTTTTCAGTATCTCCATAGTATATTTTCCTTGACTTAGAAAAATCTCATATGTTCTCTGCCATACTTTTAGTCCCAAGAAATTATGCATTAGGCCCAAATCCTTCATTTCAAATTTGGCAGCTAATGCTTTCTTACATTCAACAATGAGTCTCTCTTAACCGGTGAGGAAACGATCATCCACATATAAGACCAAAATCAAACACTCATTGCCATCAATGTGATAATACAAGTTTGGATAAACTACAATTTTGTTGAAGCCCAAACTCATCATAAATCCATCCATTTTCTCGTACCAAGCACGTGGTGCTTGTTTTAGTCCATATAGGTCTTTCTTCAACTTGCATACATGAGATCTTTTTTTGTGTATAATGAAACCTTTTGGATGCTCAATACAAACTTCTTCCTCAATTTCACCATTTAGAAAAGTTGTTTTTACATCCATCTGATGTAGCTTCCAACCTATGGAAGCAACTAGTGCAATGATAGATCGGATGGAGGTATATCTGGCTACAAGTGAAAAAGTCTCGTCATAGTCGACTTCCTCTATTTGTGAGAACCCTCTGGCCACAAATATTTCTTTATATTTTTCAATGCTTCCATCAACAACATGTTTGATTTTGTAAATCCATTTGGAGGTCACTGTGGAATTTCCCTCTAGTATTCGAGCAACATCCCATACATCATTTTTTAATATAGATTGGTATTATTCAGTGATGGCATCTTTCCATACTTGTTCATTTGAAGTTTCTCCATGACAAGTTGGCTCTGAGTAATTAATGTGGGTCATGGCTAAAAGGTAGCTTGAGAATCTCTTTGGTCTCTTGCTTTATTTGGTTGCTCCTTGTGGAGCTTTATGCCCTTCTGCTTCTTCTAAAGTTTTTCGAGCCCAAGCAGGTCTTTTATGTCCAACTGTGATGTCTCTAGGTATGTTACTTGGGGCAACTGAATCTTCCAGGGAAACTGGATCAATTGGATCCATTGGATCATCTGGAATAATATCTGTCTCCCTCTGAACTACTGAAGGAGTAGGAGGTATTGTTTCACTATCGATTTCCATCTGAGCTTCTCTGGATTTCTGGAAGGCTACTTCTTCTTCAAAATTAACATCTCTACTTACTTCAATTTTTCTCTGACCTGGGATGTAGATTCAATATGCATTTTAGGATTCACCGTATCCTACAAATGTACCCTTTCTTCCTAAAGGTTCTAGTTTGGATCTCTTCTCTTTGGGTACATGAAGGTACACTGGGCATCCAAATATTCTGAAGTGTTTGATATCAGGCTTCACCTTGGTGAATGCTTCTTCTGGAGTATTGTTCTTCAGGATCTGATGAGGACTACGGTTTTGAACATATACTATTGTCATACAAGCTTCTGCCCATAGAGTCATAGGTAGACTTTGATCATGTATCATTGCTTTAGTTGCCTCAATGATAGTTTTGTTTTTCCTTTCAGCAACCCCATTTTGTTGAGGGTTGTAAGGAACTGTGAACTCCCTCTTAATTTCTGCTTCAATACAAAAACTATTAAATTCTTTTGAGGTGTATTCTCCTCCATTGCTTGATCTCAATATTTTGATTTTTCTTCCGGTCAAGTTTTCAACTTGAGCTTTGAATTCTTGAAACTTGGTAAGGACTCCATCCTTGTTTTTCAGAAAGTAAATCCAAGTTTTCCTAGAGTGGTCATCTATGAAGAGTACATAGTATAAGTACCCATTTAAGGATGCAACAGTCATCGACCCACATACATCTACATGTATTAAGTCCAAGATTTCCTTGGATCTATTGTCATTGCTAGAAAAGGATCCTTTAACATTTTTTCCGAGGGAAAAGCCTTTGAAAAAACCTTTATGTTGAATTTGTATCTCTGGTAGACATGTTACCATTTTCCCTAGAGCTGGAAGAGCTCTATAATGAATGTGATAAAGTCTTCTATGCCATAACTCACTCAATATTATAGTGTCTTGTAGTAGGACTTGAACATGTTTGATGGTCAACTTGTACAAGTTTTTTTCTTGGATACCAATTAATTTGGAAGAGCTTATATGAGAGTCTTTGTGCCATGCAAGATCTCTTCCTTATGAGAAAGTGATTTTGTAACCTTTGTCTTCCAAGGCCGAAATAGAGACAAGGTTTCTCTTCATTCCGGGTACATATAGTACTTCTTCTAGCTTAAGCTGCATATTTGAATCTAGTTGGAAAGTAGAAGTTCCAACTCCTTTCACATTATATCTAGTGTCATCTCCAAGAATGACATGTAGATGTGTCTCTTTATCAACGAAATGTGTTAGATGATTTCTAAGGCCGGTCATGTGCCTGGAGGCACCACTGTCAATTAGCCAAGTTTTTTCATTGATAGGAACCATACCTGAGAGTGTTGAGATGTTGATGTATTCATTTCTTTGGAGTCTTCTCTTTCTAGAACTGAGCTTTCTTCCCATCATGATTTTTCTCATATTCACAAACCCTTGTTAATTAGGCTAGAAAACCTAACAGCTAGGCTAGGCTAACACTTTTAGGTTTTGTTGGACTTATGACTACCAAAAATAATCCTTGATAAATATGATAGCCCTGGTAATCTAAGGAGCTTCTTCAAGAAGTTTGCAGAAATACAATTCATAATTTTTTGCAGAATTTTGTGGCGAAACCCTAGAAACCCTTAGAGCCAAAAATTCGAAATGCCTTGAAATGTAATATGAAACTTGTTGGTGGTGCATTGAAGGATTCTTTTCCATTCTATGTCCTTTTTATCCCAAGCGTCCAAGTTTTGAGTGGTGAAAGATCTCAAAAGAGGAGTTTGTATAAAATTTTTGGAAACCCTAGGAGGGTTGTACGGTTTCTGCAGATGTGTGAGAGAAAGACTGGAAAATGCTTATGCAATGGGATCTTCAATACCTATGCTCCGATACCATGTTGATTTTTCATTAAGATAGGTTAATAATGTAGTTCATTTCAATTTGCATTTGTCTTAGCCATAAACAAGAATGTTGCAGCAACCAAAATCACAAGAAGAAACACCATGCACATGAACACAAGAAGTATCCTGGGAAACCCTTCTCAACAAGGGAGGAAAACCCATCCAAATCCTTTTCTATATTCTTCAAGATAAATACCTTCACCACCAAGAAAGACCTAGCACACAAGAGGGTGCTCAAACCCTAGAAAACTAGTGCCCAAGAGAGGTGCACACTTTTCCCAAGTTAATGTACTTCCTGAAATTTCCAAACTCACATGAAGGATATGATTCCATAATGGAGAATATTCTTTTACTTATATTAGACTTGTCCTATCAACAAAAGTGTCTATTGGCTCAACAGGTCCCACCTCTCTAAGTCACATTATTTTTTTTTTGTTTGTTAATTTGTGCGGGACCTGTTGGCTATGCGATTAACCTGTGGCTTGAGAAACCACGACTCAGGGGCATCTAAGCCGTCAAAATCACCCGGGGATCGCACCCGGCCTGAGCCACACCAACCCTTAACATGGTTGGATTTTTTGTCCCAGCAGGTTTTGAACTGGTGACTTTAACAACACGGAGTGGCTTAACAACACACTCCGTCACCGACTGTCCTACACCTCGGGGACCTCTAAGTCACATTATAATTATAATTATTATTATTATTATTAATATTGACCATATTAATTATCTTTTACATTTATTATTAATCACATTAAGGTGGGGCCGACCTGTACCCTTTACATAACAATTAGGGTTACAGGTAGGTATGACTCTTGAAAAATATATATAGAAAATGATATGATACACCCACTAGTTCTCATCCACTAGGGGCACATCTGGTTCACTGAATTACAGAGAAGAACCAGATCTTCACACGTTCAACTGTACTCGTCTACAAACACGTCCACTCTATAGATATTCTTTCCCACTACCTTACACATGAGAATCGTCTGGAGTCTTCTCGTCAACTTTGGTGCTCATAGGAGGATAATACATCATCTTCATTTATGTTCACATGAAGATGCACCCAACACTTTGGTATTTCACACGTTCACCTTGTGCTCAGCCACAGGCACATCTAACTCAACATATCGCCTTTCCCACTGGATAATCATGTGGAGTTCTTCTCAACTCTCTGAATGGAGGAGGTCATCTCTACGTTCCTATCTATGTATCAAGCAGGAACAATGTATCCTTCTTAGGGGATTTCTCTCATGTTTGTAAGCTGAGAGAAACACTCACATAGCTGCAATGATCCACATCTCATAGGTTTGTAAGATGGAGAATGTCTTACATAGATGAAATCATTAACACCCTTTGATAGATTTTAGATTAATCGGCCCAACAACATCAAGTCCCCATTGGGAAAATGGTTTTTCCAACACAATTGGTTGCAGAGGCATCAGAACTTTCTTCATTTTTCCTAAGAACTACTGGCATGAAAAACATCTCATTATTGTGGCGTACGAGTCTCTGAAGATTGACGACCAATATAATCCTTCTCTAATTATTTTGTGAGTAGTTGCAATGGGTGCAAAGTGTCCAACGCATATTCCCTCGTGGAATTATTTGATCAATCCTGGAGCTTGATTCTCATCGACGCATCTCAACAATATACCATCAAAATTTATTTTGAAAAGTATATCTACAATCAACACATATTGGTTTTCCTTCATATTGAGTGTCGTTTTCTCCTTGGAACTCATTGTAACAAGGAATTGCCGAGATCTTAAATAGAATATGATATCTCCATACCATTTTGAATCGGCTAATGGTTCCCCATCTGAGATTGAAACTATCGCATGGACTGAGTCCCCCTTCTCCATAAGCTTGCATAATCCTTGTCCTTTTATTTCCTTCAATGGCTTGATCTCGATATCATACTCTTGAATTTTTTCTAGCTAGTTGGCCCATTTCCCTTCTCTCAACTGTTGATTTAGAAGCATCTTGTCAAGGGATGAGGGGATGTAAGAAATAACATGAAAGTTTAGTATATAAGTCTAAAAGTGTGCCACAACCTTTACAAGATCCAAATCTCGTTTCTCGAGTTCTAAATACCTTAACTCATAGTCGTGTATATTTTTTCTCATAAAACTTATAGGGAGATCTTCTCCGTTGCTATTTTTCTGAGTGAGGACGGACGCGACAACTGCCTCTGTAGAAAATGAATAGAAAAAAAATTCCCTTTTAAAATATGGACTAATGAGGATGGGAGCAGTGGTGATGGCCCCCTTGATATTTTTGAATTCTTCCTGAGTATTTGTTGTCCACTCAAACCTCTGCTCTTTTTTTAGCAACAAATTGATGGGTTTTACGATGCTTGCGTAATCAGGAACAAAGCTTTGAACAAAATTAATTTCCCCAAAGAATGACTGAAGTCCCTTCTTGGATGTCGGGGGTTTGAGTTCATTAATCGCTTGAAATATTTCCAGGTCAATGTAAATACCTTCGTTGCATACAATGTGGCCCAACAAATTTCCTTGAGTCACAACAAACAAGCATTTCTTTAGGTTGAGAGAGACGTCGTATAATCTAAATGTTTCAAATACTTTTATTAAATGATGGATGTGGTCCTCATTTTTATTGAATGAACTGTCAATTCATCTTGGTATTCTTGCATAAACTTTCCTATTAGTCTGTTGAACGCATGATCCATGGCCCTTTGGAACGTGTCTCCAACATTCTTCAAATCGAAGGGCTTTCTAGCGTATGCATATGTTTCCCATGGTGTGATAAATGTTTTCTTTGTTCTATCTTCCTCAACCACTAAAACTTGATTATATCCAGAGAAACCATCCAACATAGACATGCATGTTGATCTTGTAACTTGTTGTAGCAGAAACTCCATGTTGGGTAGCGGAAAATTATCTTTTATGCTTGCTTTGTTAAGATCTCTAAAGTCGATGCACATTCATATTTTCCCAGTCTTATTCCTGATAATCAATGGATTTTAAATCCAGTATGAATGTCTAATGGAATAGATTATCCCTGCCTTCTTACCCTTTTATAACTCAATTTATACCAGAGGCTTCAACTTGGGATTCATCATTCTTATTTTTTGTTCATCTCTTTGGCTTCTTCCCTAAAAGGATTAATATGTTGGAATATAGTTTTTTCATAAGGATTTAAGTTGTCATAGGTCCAATAAAACACATCAATATATTCCTTGAACAAGGAAACATATTGACCAACTTTTTCGGGGGTGCTATCGACTCTGAAATTGACATATTTCTAGGACTGGTCCGTTCTAATATTGACTTTTCTTGTCTCTTGCACCTTTCGAACTGAAACTTCTTCAAGAATATTATTGGCATGATCATATTTTGTGAGAAAATATTCGGCTTGTATGAAGTATTTGGGGACAACAATCGATTTATTATCTTCTTCTTCATCCTAGTTTAACAAAAAGTTCTCCAATTGTTCATGAATGTCAAACACTTATTATCGGGCACAGATGGCCTAAAGGCCCTTTCCACCTGGAAATATGTTTTTCTCATAACTGCGTCTGGATTTGATAATGAAGCCTCCAAGGCTAGTGAATCGTCCTTGTGGTTCTTATCCCTTGGAATGAAAGCAATATTGAAAGAGATGAAATATTCCATCAGTTCATTAATTCTTTTGAAATATAGTTTAAGTATTTCCTTTTTGATTTTGTATTTTTGGGTAACCTGGTTGATGACCAACTCTGAATCTCCAGCCATAGTGAGATGTTCTATTTTCATTCCTGGTGCGAGGATCATCCCATCGATTAAATCTTCGTATTCTGCTTTCGAAGTTCACAGTTGTGAGCAGTTTCGAAGAATCGTCCATTTTGGAGGTTGATGCAGGACAGACATTCCTCGAGGGTAGATTCATTCTCTCCAGGTTACACTTTGTTTAGTGTCAGAGGAATGGACCAGGGTGGGGAATGGTCCGGATAGTTATTCCTCGAGGGCAGACTCATTCTCTGCAGGTTACACTTTGTTTAGTGTCAGAAGAATGGTCCAGGGTGGGGAATAGTCCAGGATAGTCATTC
>JASDQU010014046.1:46240-56535 GCA_032191745.1 Picea mariana | reverse complement strand
GAGCTAGATTTAGACAATGACCCAAAGCTTGATGTAGACCATGACCTATACCACCACATAGATCTAGATATATATTTAGACATTGACCTAGAGCTTGACGTAGACCATGACATAGACCGCCCTAGATCCATCTAAGTCTAGGCATAAATTATACTCAATCCTTAACCCTCTCTTCACTCGAGCCTTGAGTGCACTATGCATATACCTTGTGTACAACCTTTTCACCCACATCACTCACATATTGGTTCTCTAACCAATGCTCTATCCTTGAAAGAACTTTCAATCATAACCCCTTAGGCCTTAGTTGTACCCATACCCGTATACATATTTATTCATAAATAGGTTTCGTGTATATTAAATGTTATATTTGTTGCATTAAGAGTGTGCATGTGCTTCTATGATTTGATTGAGTTGTATATATTAGTTGTTTATGCTCAACAAGAATGCATGTGTGTTCCTAGAATGCATACACGCTTTAGTACGCACACATTCTAGGAACACTCACGCATTCCTGATGGGCATTGTTTGGTGGCAAGCATCCCCCAATTCATCTATCTCATGGCCGACAAAAATCCACGACATCTTTCGACAAAAAAAACCTGTATAGACATGTTTTACTTATTTTAGAATGGTATTACTTATTTTAGTGTTCTTGTTAGATTCATAGAGACTTTTGTGCTATTTCCATACCATTGTAGGAAAAATTGGAGGACAACTTTGTCAAGTGCAACTGGAATTGTTGCTTTTATCTACTTGTGTCTTCTTGGAATTGGAAGATAAATTCATCCAAGTGCAATTGGAATTGTTGTTTGTATCTTCTTGTGTCTTCTTGGAATTGGAAGACAAATTTGTCCAAGTGCAATTGGAATTGTTATTTGTATCTTCTTGTGTCTTCTTGGAATTTGAAGACAAATTTGTTCAAGTGCAATTGAAATTTTTGTTTGTATCTTCTTGTGTCTACTTGGAATTGGAAGACAAATTTGTCAAATGCAATTAGAATTATTGTTTGTATATTCTTGTGTCTTCTTGGAATTGGAAGACAAATTTGTCCAAGTGAAATTGGAATTGTTGTTTTTATCTTCTTGTGTCTTCTTGGAATTGGAAGACAAATTTCTCCAAGTGCAATTGGATTTGGAATTGGAATTGGAATTGAAATTATTAGATGTGTCTTCTTTTGTAATACAAAAACAAATTTCTCCACTTGGTTGTGCCTTATTACATAATACAAAGACAAGTTTGTGGTGGGTGTTTGGAAGCTAATTTTTATCTTTAAACATGGGGAACCACTCGATTCAAGAAAGAAAGTCCTCAAGAAAAAAGAAAGCAATCGAAAAGGGAGAAGAAGAAAGAGAAAAAGAAAAGTTGTGTATGTCAAAGCATAGGCTTTTATAAGAGGGAAATTCAATTTATAACGGAATAGATGTCATTATTGTTTATCCTCCATCACCATAAGCAAAGCACAAGATTTCATTAGAGATAAATCCAAACAATATGTCATCAAGACAACTTTTTTTGGATGAACAGACGATGGAGTATTTTCTTGGAGCTGATTATAAAATGGATGAAATTCGAGAAGAAATTGGTGTAAACATTGTGGTGGAGAAGGTCAAGTGGTACAATCTCTTGTTGGACAGTCAAATGTTCCAGAAACTATAAAATCCCATGTCCACTCTTCTGCCACAGTTGATTTGTCATTGATTGAAGGTGCAAGAACTGCAACATTGTTAACTCTACAACAAAGAGTCAAGAGTGTCAGAATATGGGCTCATCATCCCTACCTAGATTGAGCACTACGCAAGAAATAACTCCTAAATGAATTCATGCCAATGAAGGTGGTATAGCATCACTTGAAGGTAAGTTACATAACTGTACTATTCTTTATCACTCTTATAAAATCATTCAAGAATATTTTGAAACAAAATCTGATCCTGCTAAATGTCAATTATTTTTATCTTTTTTAAAATCTAGAAGTTTCACTGTTGTTAGGAGAATTTTAGGCATTAAAACAATCAAAGTCTAGAAACAAGTCATCTTATTGTTAAAAACCTTGTAGATTCTTTTCAAAGAATTGGTAAGAAGTCTCTTTCTAAAGACTGCAATGCAACCTGATGTGTCTTGTCCCAATCAATTGTTAGCAAGATGACAAGAAAACATTGTATTCTACAAAAAACCTCTCACCTATTGAAATGTAACGTAAAAACCCTTAGAAATTATTCTCATAAATGAGATATCCTCGAAATAGGTGCCCCAACATATTTGTGGACCTTCACTAGCAGGCTACCTTATTTTGACATCAAGTTAATTGGAGCAGTTATGGGACTAGTTCAAGATTTATGGCATGAGAAGACAAGGCCTTATTCCAACCAAAAAGATGTACTAAATTTGAGAAGGGTATCTAGGGACCGTGAACCCCATATTAAACACTTTCTTGACATTACATAGATAGAATTGTATGAGAGATTCAAAATATTACATAGTGCACTTAACTTAGGCCAAAGATATTTCCATAAAGGAAAGCCTTGGTATGTTTCAATAAACACAATTCGTAACAGGTGTTATTGTAGATATCACATTGAGTATGGTTATTATTATGACACACACACACACACAGATATATATATATATATATATATATATTTATGTCGTCACCATCTAGAGACTTTATTCACAACACCTTATGTACAAGGCCAAAGGGTTTTACATTTTATCAAAAAGAATGCTTATATGTGATATGCCCCAGGTGCGGTGGAATGACATTACTAAGAAAGTGCATCCATGTAAGCGATGATTATGAATTGAGGAGGAAGGAGGTTACTTTGCAAAGCTTTAAATATGTGGCATATGATATTGATGGAGGACGGGAAAGAAAAAAGATACAATTGGTTACTTCCCATGTATGAGTTTGTGACTTCATGAAGGACTTCATCGAAAAGACATGCCATTATGTTCAGCATGTTCATGTGGCTCGATGGTAGGATGAGAATTTTAGAATATGAAGAGATACATTTCCTATTGGTATTGTGTTATGGTTGATTTGGCTAGGAACTACACCCTTCAACTGCAAAATGAGATTCAAAGCCAATATTATCACTCAAAGCAGGTCAACATAACGGTACATACCACATACAGGCATGGACCAGATAGTAATGAACAAAACAGAGTTATATTGAAAGAGTATCACTTCTACATAAGCGATGATCAATTCCATGACTTAGCCAATACAGATGGATCAACATTATATTTGGTCAGATGGTTGTGCGGGCCAGTTCAAAAATTCTCATCTATTTCAATGGTTGTGTATATTGCACAAAAAACTAAAGGTACCACACATTTGGAACTATTTTGAGTCCAGGTAGGGTAAATGGGAGCATCATGGAGTGGGTGCATGAATATAAAGAGAATTATGTGCGAAACAAATGAATTTCACTACTACTTCCCTCATTCGAGATGCAAAATCCATTGTTTAATGGTGTTCTTCAGTAATGGGAGAGGGAACAGGAACCCGTGAAGACCAATCAAACAATAAAGGACATGTACATAGATATTTTTGGGAGGTGATTGATGTAGATCAATCACAGTGGTATGAATGCAAAAAAATCAAGGGCACTCATGGATTCCATTTAGTTAGAACATCATACAATGCAATAGTTGAATTATGGATGAGAAAACTCTCTTGCGTATGTGGTCCATGTAGTAGTAATGAATGGTATGATTGTGAATTGACAGACTAGGTTGATAGATGGGATTGTGTATCACTCCCCATTAGTAAATGTATAACTATGGAATTATCCCAACTGGAGGAGGACCAATCAAGTATTTCAACATATTATGATCATGTCTTAGATCTCATGTTGTGAGGTTTGTTGAATCCTTATACTATTTTTTGAATAACTAGAATTAATGTTTTATTCTTTGGTCATTCAGTGGACTCACATTTTAGCACTCCATTTTTTGCAGGGCACATATATGAGTGGTTTCCCAAAGAGATAATGAATGGGGAACTAATTATTGGTTAGCATGATTCTTAGAGGGAAAGAAGACCCTCATGAAATCAGTAACAGACTCTTAAGCCATTGAATTTTTTATTGGGTCGATGATTATTAAAGGAGAATATCTGAAACAGGATGAAAGAACACAAAAGAAAGGTGGTTATGTATTTCAAGATTAAAAGCAAGGTCAATTTGTATACCACTTTACAGACTTGGTTATTGGTACAAATCTCCAACTACAAACAATGACAAGAAATAACTCATAAAAGGTACAATACTTATTTCCTTACTCTTAGCACGAGAAGTTAATGGAAACTGTTAATATTAGAAGTGATCCCAATGGTATAATTGAATGACCATAAGTATGTAAAACGAATAATTTTGTCTTCATTTTGACTATTCTTAAAATATTTGTAATGTTCTTAAAATATACTCTGCCTTAAAATATACCCATGCCATGCCTTGTTTTTCCATGGCTTGCCTTGCTTTGCCTTGCCTTTCCTTTCCTTCAATTTCATTTCCTTGTCTTTCCTTGCCTTTCCTTTATATCCCTTCACTTGACTTGCCTTACCTTTTCATCCCATCACTTGCCTTGCCTTGCCTTTTCTTTCCTTCACTTTCCTTGCCTTGCCTTGTATTGCCTTCACTTGCCTTAACTAGCCTTGCTTTTCCTTCACTTTCCATGACATGCTTTTCCTTGCCTTGCCTTTCCATTCCTTACCTTGCCTTGCCTTTCCATCCCATCACTTGCATTACCTTCACTTTCCATGCCATACCTTCAGTTGCCTTTCCTTTCCTTCACTTTCATTGCCTTCACTTTCCATGCCATGCCTTGTCATGCCCTATATTTCCTTCACTTGACATGTTTGGTTTTTCCATACCATTCCTTCCCATGCCTTGCCTTTCCTTCACTTTCCTTCACTTTCATTCACTTTACTTACCTTCACTTGCCTTTCCATTCATGCCTTGCCTTGCCTTGCCATTCATTTCCTTTCCTTAACATGTCATGCCTTTATTTCACTTTCCTTTCCTTCACTTGCTTTTCCTTTTCTTCACTTTACATGCCATGCCTTCCCATGCCTTTCCTTCACTTGTCTTTCCTTGTCTTTCCTTCACTTGCCTTCACTTCTTTTTCCTTCACTTTCCTTCACTTGACTTTCCTTCACTTTCCTTGCCTTCACTTGCCTTTCATTCAATTTCCTTCACTTCCCTTCACTTTACCTACCTTTCCTTTCCTTTACTCACCTTTCCATTCATGCCTTTCCTTTCCTTTCCATTCATTCACTTTCCTTTCCTTCACATTCCTTCACTTTCCTTGCCTTCACTTTCCTTTCCATTCATGCCTAGCCTTGCCTTGCAATTCATTCACTTTCCTTGCCTTCAGTTTCCTTCACTTTCCTTCACTTTCCTTGACATTAATGTCTTGCCCTGCCTTTCCATTCATTGCCTTGAAATGCCTTTCCATTCCTTTCCTTGTCTTACCATGCCTTGCCTTTCCTTTCCATGTCATGCCTTGCATTGCCATGTGTTCCTTACACTTGCATTTCCTTCACTTTATTTTTCTTTCCTTTCCTTTCTTTCACTTCCCTTGCCTTCACTTGCCTTGCCTTTCCTTTCCTTACCATTCCTTTCCTTTCCTTGCCATGCTATGCCTTGCCTTGTCATGCCTTATTTTCACTTTCCATGAATTCACTTGCATTTCCTTTCCTTCACATTCATTTCCTTAAGTTTCCATGCCATTCCTTCCCATGCCTTTCCTTTCCATGCCATGCCATTCCATGCCTTTCCATGCCTTTCCTTGAAATGCCTTTCCTTGCCTTGCACTGCCTTCACCTACCTTGTCTTGCCTTTCCATTCCATGCCTTTCCTTTCCTTTCCTTTCCTTTTCAATCCATGTCATGTCTTTCCCTTCCTTGCCTTTTCAATCCATGTCATGCCTTTCCTTGCCTTGCCTTACCTTGAATTACATTTTCATTCACTGTTTTCACTTTCCTTTCTTTGCCTTCACTTTCCATGTCATGCCTTCTCATGCCTTGCCTTTCCATGCCATGCCATGTCATGCCTTTCCATGCCATTCCTTTCCATGCAATGCCTTTCCTTTCCATTCCATTCCTTTCCATACCTTGACTTTCAGTTCCATGCCATTCCTTTGCATGCCATGTCTTTCCTTCACTTTCCTTGCCATGTCTAGCCTAATGAGGTGTTAAATTGTCAAACATATGTAATAAGCATTGAGAAAAACCATGGATTTCTTTGGCATACCTTTCTTTTCCTTCAATTTCCATGACATGCCTTACCTTCCATACCTTTTTTTCACTTTCCTTTCCATGCCTTTCCTTCACTTGCCTTGCCATGTCTAGCCTAACAAGGTGTTAAATTGTCAAACATATGTAATAAGCACTCAACAAAACCTTAGTGTCGGAGATACTCCAAAAAACGGTTTTTTTATGGATGGAATGATAGCGGAGTGCCCCCCCTAGTTGAAAACCAGCGGTTCACCCATCCATGTCTCGGTTTGATTTTTATCATGAGTTGAAAATCGCCTCCTCAATCCATTCAGGGACATGTGGCTAATTTTATTTGGGGGCATAAAATCCAAACCGAGATGCATAATGGACTTCGATAAGCTCCCAAAAGTCTATTTTTCCAATTCCTACGCGACTACACTACCCAAAAAATCCCTACATAGTGTTCTTGAAAATCAACCTCCTCTTCAGAAACTGCATTATGCTTCATTGACCAAAACACTAGTGTCGGATATACTCCAACAAATGGTTTTTCGGTGGAAGGAATGACAACGGAAGGCCCCCCATAGATGAAACTAGGTGCTCTGGATCCAATGAAACTGGTGGTTCACCATCCAAGTCACGGTTTGAGTTTTATCGTGAGTTGCAACACATCTCTTCATGACATTCAAGGACATGTGGCCAATTTGGTCAAGAGGCATAAAATACAAACCGAGCTGCATAACATAGTTTTGTAAGCTCCAACAAGTCTATTTTTCCAAGACCCACTTGAATAAACTACCCATAAATGCATGAAATAGTGTTCTTGAAAATCAACCTCCTCATCAAAAATTGCACTATGCCTCATTGACCAAAACCTTAGTGCCAAAGATACTCCAATAAAAAAAATTTCTTTAGACGGAATGATGTGGAGGCCCCCCCCTAGTTCAAACTTATTTCTATGGATTCAATGCATATAATGGCTCTCCCATCTAAGTCTTGGTTTCAATTTTATCATGAGTTGCAACTCACCTTCCCAAGCCATTCAGGGACATGTGGCCAATTTTTTCTAGGGGCATAAAATCCAAACCGAGCGGCATAACAAAGTTCTATAAGATCCCACAAGTCTATTTTTCTAAGGCCCACTTGAATACACTACCCACAAATTCCCTACATGGTGTTCTTTAATATCGACCTCCTCTTAAGAAATTGCACTATGCCTCATTAACCAAAACCCTAGTCTCAGAGATACTCCAACAAATGGTTTTCCAGTGGACGGAATGACAATAGAGAGGCCCTGTTAGATAAAATAGATGCTCTGGATCCAATGCAACTGGTGGTTCTCCCATACGAGTCTTGGTTTGAGTTTTATTGTGAGTTACAACTCGCCTCTTCAAGTCATTCAAGGACTTGTCGCCAATTTTGTTCGGGGGCATAAAAGAAAAACCAAGAAGCATAACAGAGTTCTGTAAACTCCCACAAGTCTATTTGGCCAAGGCGCATGCAACTACACTACCCAAAAATCCCCAACACAGTGTTTTTGAAAATTGACCTCCTATTCGGAAATTGCACTATGCCTCATTGAGCAAAACATTGGAATTTTCATGCAAATATTTTTATATAAGATATATGGGATAACAAGTTGTAGCATTACATGCTTAATGAATCCTTTGATTGTAATTTTTACGTATTAAAATTTTTCATTTAGTACAAAGCACAAAAACACATGGCATGCAATGGAAAGGCATTGCATGATATGGAAAGGGATGGCATGAAAAGGCATGCAATGATATTGAAACGCATGACATGGAAAGGAATGACATGGTATGGAAAGAAAAGGCATGGAAAAGGCAAGGCATGGAATGGAAAAGGAGAGGAAAGACATACCATACCATACCATACCATAACATGGTAAGGAACCTTGTGTACAAGGCCAAAGGGTTTTACATTTTATCAAAAAGCATGCTTACATGCGATATACCCCAGGTGCAGTGGAATGACATTACTAAGAAAGTGCATCCCTATAAGAAATGAGTATGAATTGGGGAGAAAGGAGGTTGATTTGCAAAGCTTTAAATGTGGCATATGATATTGATGGAGGACAGGAAAGAAAAAATATAAAATTGGTTACTTCCCATGTATGAGTTTGTGACTTCATGAAGGACTTCCTCGAAAAGACATGACATTATGTTCAGCATGTCCATGTGGCTCGATGGTAGGATGAGCATTTTAGAATATGAAGAGATACATTTACTATTGGTATTGCATTATCAGTGGTTGATTTGGCTGAGAACTACACCCTTCAACCACAAAATGAGATTCAAAACCAATATTATCACTCAAAGCAGGTCAACATAATGGTACATATCACATACAGGCATGGACCGGATAGTAATGAACAAAACAGAGTTATATTGAAAGAGTATCACTTCTACATAAGAGATGATTAGTTCCGTGACTTAGCCAATTTAGATGGATCAACATTGGATTTGGTCAGATGGTTGGGTAGGCCAGTTCAAAAATTCTCATGTATTTCAATGGTTGTGTATGTTGCACAAAAAACTAAAGGTACCACACATTTGGAACTATTTTGAGTCCAGGCAAGGGAAATGGGAGCATCATGGAGTAGGTGCATGCATAAAAAGAAAATTATGTGAAAAACAAATTAAGTTCACTACTACTTCTCTCATTTGAAATGCAAAATCCATTGTTGAATTGTGTTCTTCAGTAATGAGAGAGGGAACAGGAACCCGTGAAGACCAATCACACAAGAAAGGACATGTACTTAGATATTTTTGGGAGGTCATTGATGTAGATCGATCAAAGTGGTATGAATGGAAAAAAATCAAGGGAACTCGTGGATTACATTCAGTTAGAACATCATACAATGAAATAGTTGAAATATGGACAAGAAAACTCTCTTTCTTATGTTGTCCATGTAGTAGTAATGAATGGTATGATTGTGAATTGACAGACTAGGTTGATGGGATTGTGTATCACTCCCCATTGGTCAATGTATAACTATGTAATTATCCCAATTAGAGGAGGACCAATCAAGTATTTCAACATATTATGATCACGTCTCATATATCATATTGTTAGGTTCATTGAATACTTCCATTATTTTTTGAATAACTAGAATTAATGTTTTATCCTTTGGTCATTCAGTGGACTCACATTTTGGCACTCCATTTTTTGCAAGCCACATATATGAGTGGTTTTCCAAATAGATAATGAATGGGGAACTAATTATTGGTTGGCATGATGCTTAGAGGGAAATCAAACCCTCATGCAATCAGTAATAGACTCCGAAGGCATTGAATTTTTGATTGGGTCGATGGTTATTAAAGGAGAATATCTAAAACAAGATGAAAGAACACAAAAGAAATGTGACTATGTATTTCAAGATTATAAGCCAGGTCAATTTGTATACCACTTTACAGACTTCATTGTTGGTACAAACCTCCAACTACAAACAATGCCAAGAAATAACTCATAAAAGGAATGATACTTCTTTCCTTACTCTTAGCACAAGAAGTTAATAGAAACCATGAATATTAGAATTGATCCCAATGGTATAATCGAATGACCATCTAGGAATGTAAAATGAATAATTTTGGCTTCATTTTGACTATTGTTAAAATATTTGTAATGTTGTTAAAATATACTCTGCCTTAAAATATACACATGCCATGCCTTGCTTTTCCATGCCTTGCCTTTCTTTTCCCTTTCTTTCCTTTCCTTCACTTTCCTTTCCTTTTCTTTCCTTTCCTTTCATTTACATCCCTTCACCTTGCCTTACCTTTCCATCCCATCACTTGCGTTGCCTTGCCTTGTCTTTCCTTCACTTCCCTTGCCTTGCCTTGTCTTGCCTTCACTTGCCTCTCCTAGCCTTGCTTTTCCTTCACTTTCCATGACATGCCTTGACTTTCCTTGACTTTCCATTCCTTACCTTGCCTTTCCTTTCCATCCCATCACTTGCATTTCCTTTAGTTACCATGTCATTCCTTCACTTGCCTTACCTTCACTTTCCTTTCCTTTCCGTCACTTTCCTTTCCTTCACTTGCCATGCCATGCCTTG
>JASDQU010014046.1:16544-38694 GCA_032191745.1 Picea mariana | reverse complement strand
CATTATTTTGAGTAAATGTCTAGATAAATTTTTTGCCTCCTTTATAGATGATATACCCATATATTCAAAGGATGAAAAGGAGCATGAAGAACATTTAAGAATGGTATTATAGATACTAAGAGAACATAAATTATATGCAAAACTAAATAAGTGTGAGTTTTATAAAGACAAAATTCAGTATTTGGGACATGTAATTTCCAAAGAAGGTATAACAGTTGACCCAGATAAAATAAAGGATATAATGAATTAGCTTGAACCTAAGAATGTTTCAGACATAAGATCCTTTATGGGTATAACTAGATATTACCAGAAGTTTATAGAAGGGTTTTCCAAGATTGCATATCCTATAACATCATTGCAAAAGAAAGGAACAAAGTTCATCTAGCCTAAGAAATGTCAAGAGAGTTTTAACAAGTTAAAACAACTCTTAACTAAAACTCCTACATTGAAATTAACAGACCTAGATAAATACTTTTTAGCATGTACAGATGCATGTCGCGAAGGGATTGGAGGAGTGTTAATCCAAGAAAACCATGTAATAGCTCATGAATCTCAGAAGCTAAAGAACATGAAGAAATATACACAACACATGGATCGGAATTAGCTGCAATAATACATGCATTAAAAATGTGGCGACATTATTTGGTAGGAAGAAAATTATTACTATTGACAGATACCATCGTCTTAAAATATCTGTTTGATAAATAAAATTTAAATGCTCGCCAAGCAAGGTGGTTATCCTTCTTTTAAGTGAGTATGATTTTGAGATAAAACACATTAAAGGAAAGGAAAATAACATGGCAGTTGCATTAAGTAGACATGCAAACCTACTTTATACAGTTAATATAAGGAACTATGAAACATATTTAGAAGAAAGGGTAAGGTTAACAGCTAAAAAAGACCTAGAATATCAAAATATTAAGTTAAAAATTGATGATAATTCATTAGGAATAGGATAATCATATTTTAGATTCTCAAAAAGTGGACTTTTAATGTAAAAAAATATATTATGTGTACTAAAATCTAATGAAATTAAACTATTAATTTTAGATGAACTGCATAAGAAACCATATTCTGGACACCCATGTTACCAAAAATTAATTACTATGCTAAGAAATGAATTCTATTGTCCAAATATGAAAAGAGAAACAATAGAATATCTAGCTAGATGCTTAGAGTGTAAACAAGTTAAGGTTGAACACCAATATCCAGCTGGACTACTACAACCTTTACCCATTCCAGAACGGAAATGATAAGTGATAACTATAGATTTTATTACCAAATTTCCTAGAAGTAGTAAACAAAATGACTCAATTATGGTTGTGGTTGATAAATTAAGTAAGGTAACACACTTCATACCTGTGAAGTCAACCTACAAATCTATTAATATAACAAAAATATTCATGAAGGAAATATTTAGGTTACATGGAATCCTTGAAGCTATAATATCTAATAGAGATGTTAATTTTACAGTAAATTTCTGGAAACCTTTATTTAAAGGGTTAGATACCCAATTGAACTTTAATACTGCTTATCATCCGCAAACGAATGGGAAAACTAAAAGAAATAATCATATTATTGAATACATGCATAGAATGTATGTTATGGACAAACCTGGTAAATGGGAAGGATATTTTTACTTAGTCGAGTTTGCTTATAATAATCATTATCAAGATTCAAGAAAGCTTAGTCCTTTTTAAATTTTATATGGAAGAAAATGTAATACACATGTTTCATGGAGTAATCTCATTAAAAGACATGGAACTAACAGTGAAATAGGTACAACCAAACTTGAAAGTATCTCAGAACATGAATAAAAGTTATGTTGATTCAAAAATAACTTCAAGAGAGTTCAATGTTGGAGATCATGTATATATTAGAGTTAAACCTAAAAAACGTTCTTTACGAGAAGGTAGGTATGCTAAGTTAGAACCTATATATTGTGGTCCATTCGATATACTTGCTCAAATAAGACTTGTAGCTTATCAATTTTCACTTCCATCTATGGTAAAAGTACATGATGTGTTTCACGTTTCATTACTGAAAAAGTATATACCTAACCCTACTCACGTTGTTGATTGGAAAATGATACAGGTGGAACCCGTGGGTGAGTTCCCAATAGATTTAGATCGTACTCTCGACAAGAGGGAAATGACACTCTAGAATTCAGACGTGGGACATGAAAAGGTGCAATGGAAGCACCTTAGTCTAGAAGATGCTACTTGGGAAATGGAAAGTAATATGCAGGAAGCATATCCATTTCTATTCCAAATGGTACTGATGGAAACTAGTATCACCGAGGATAGTGATAAGTTCTAAGGGGGGGTGTATGTGATACCCCATGACTTGGAACTTTGACAATATTATTATTATTTTTATTTTAGAATTTTAAATATTTTTCCAAAAGACAATTTTACTGATTGGCCAAATCTGAATTGTAAAACCTTATTATTTTATGAAAATAAACACATGTGGAAAAAGGGGCACAGATTGAAGAAGTTGTTAAAGGGGGAGTTAGGAATCCAAAGGGGTTGGCCAAGTGACAGTAGACTGAGACAAGTTGTAGAGTTAACTCAACCTGAAAAAGACACATTCCATATTTATAGGAGAATCTGTGAATATGTGTAGAATTGAATCTGATAGGTGGTCAGTGAGCATGAGGCTCAAGACAAGTGTCACAAGTCCTAGGAAGAAAAAAAAAGAAGTCATGACAAAGTAATGGGAAACCATTATGAGGATGTGAACTCATAGCTTGAGTAGGATATGCACTCAATTGACTTGGCCTAATGATTTTCTAATATGACACACACCAAGATAGTACTCAGAATTCTACAAGAGGCCACATAGAAAACCCCTTATATACTAAACTCAGCTCGAGGGTGACAGAGGTTGTCAGAGACTCTTGTCTACGGTTGGGAGGAACATTGTCTTGAACATGCGGTTTCCCCAAGTTCCAGGTTTTATTTCTTATTTATGAATATGTCGATATGAATGTTTACTATGTATTATTGCGTATTACTGTGATCAAGATTATTGGTTATGAAGTATTTTTAAAGCATAAATAAGTCATAAAAATATTATATATAAGTGTTTTTATGAGAAATTAAATGCATACCATAGTTTCATTCAAAAAGATGGTTGAAAAAAATACAATATTCATTTTATTCCTAAATCTACAAACAGAGTCGCATTACCAGTATAAAACCTAATGAAAAAACATGAGTAAAACCTAGTTATTAAAACAAGAATTGTATTCGGATAAGAAACTTGTATTGAAGAAACAAAGTTTAACAAGATACAATCAATGAATGTGTATATCCAAGAAGGAATGGATACTAATTAAACAAAGTTATATAAAATTACAGAACTGTAAAATGCATAGACAACAGTCCTAAGCAATAGGACTTTAATGAATAATTATATACAAAATTATTTGCTCGACTAGATGGATGATATGTATAAACAGAGTAGTCACATATTGTCATATCAAACTTGAAATTTAATTAGTGATGGAACCCAAATACCTTCTTCAAGAAAGGTTATTTCTAAGTTTCCATGGTACTATCCTCCTCAACACCTACATAATAGTAGAGAAATAAGTTAGAATGTTGTACGAGTATTAATGAAATAAAATTTGAATTACATATGTAAATGATAATGAACATACCATGATTGTACATTACACTTTTGTATCTCCTTTCGTCACCTTTGAACTGCATCCGAATGTTGAGGGTGGTCAAATAGTTGTTGGGTACCCCTTGCAACAACAAACATGACCCATCATTAGTTAAAAATACCCAAGAATATTTTTTAACAAGGATTCAAATCACGGTGCACTAGTATAATATAAACAAAAGAACATTTACTATACTCTCTGTGAATTCCACACATGTGCAAATATTTTCAACAAAATTCCTAAGTAAGTTTAGGACAAGTAAAATGTTTTGAAATGTTTTAATCATAGATTGGAAACAAGAGAAGTAGAAAAAAAAAATATGAACCCTATAATAAATCTTGTTAAGGTAAAATCAGACCACCGAGTTCATAGAATTCTTGGTTCGGTCGATAAGTCTCAAAGGTCCAAGTAAAAACTCTTTGGAATATAGGCTAATCAAAATCAAGGTGTATCGGGACTGAAATTTCAGACCATAGGCTAACCAGAAGCAAGACTTACAAGGACTAAAATACGTTTTATAGTGACAACATTTATACGGTAGATATGTATATAAAACAAGAAGTTTGCCAAGGTAGTTGATACAGAGACATATTGAACATAGATGGAGGATTAATGTTTACACATGACTATGAACTAACATCGTAAATGGATCAGATAATAAGGTACAAGTATAAAACTTACGAGTTATACAGGAAACCATAATGAGTAAAGGAGATTTAATAAACTCTTACAAATTAGAGATGATATAGACCAACCAACTGCAAGACAGAGAAGGTATGAATTCCCTTTCTCTCGCAAATAATTCCACTGTGAATGAAAATATGGTTCAAGTCAATCAGACCTTCAACACTGTAACTCATGAACTCTGAAAAGATACGGGAGGGTGCATTAAAACATTAAACCACTTGAAAAAACCTCTCACGATGAACGTAGAGCGGAGAAAACAAAACTGAAAAGTGTGAAATGAGCCAAGTTTGGGAGAGGTCGGAAGGGTTAAGGACCTGACAAGGAAACCCTAACACCTATAAGCAAAATGACACTACATGTATGCATCCTTAGGACATCTACCAAAAAAATCTCATCGAGATGGTAACCCCATAGTTGGTGCATGGAGGATCATTGCATGGTAAATGTTCTGTATGACGCATCGTTTAATGAATAAAATTTGGCAAGAATTTAAATTAAGAGACAATACTATAACATGAGTTAATATTTCGAAAAAATTCATAATAAATTCCCTTAATTATGATTCATCCCTTCATATGTCAAGTTGAATGATATACAATGAAATTCGTTTAATATATGATATACATTGGATGATATACAATGAAACTTGTTTTATTTATGAGCTTACCTCAACATGAAAATACAATACAAACCTTGTACGTCGAAAACATGGACTCATATAAAGTATGATATGATTAAAGGGTTATAATAACAATGTTATAGTGTCGAGTGGAGAAGGTATAGTGATAAGGGGGATATAACAAACAAACAAACCCTTGTGAGACCCTTATACATGGCATCAATCATGTCCTCAAATAGTAATGACTATAGATATAACAAGTAGAATATGAAACTTAGTAAAAAAAAACATACATAGGTTATCAAGTACCTAGTCTTAGTGGAATAAGACTTAGGTTAGCTTTTATAAAAACGACCTCTAGTGAAGAACGATATTTTTAAGTATCAAGTTGTTCAACTATTTATAGTATAAGATACTATAATAAGTTATGAGAAGTTATAAAGGACTTTATGTGTAATCATTTAGTCTATCTGGTTTTCTTGTTCATAATAAAACAATGAAAGAATAGTGAGACTATCGTATGATAAAGGAAAACAAGAAAAAACATAAATGTAAGAATAAAATAAATTAATAGACTTATCTGTGACAATTATGATGACAATAAATCATTAGATTATTATGGTTGAATATATATTCAAAAAAAAAAATCTTTGGATTTTAAGGTGTGTGACGATAACCTCATTTAAACTTGTTAAATAATTTAAGCATCTAATCCAACCATAAGAGAACTAAACACCATTAAATAATCCATTTTAGATCTCACATTAGTAGCATCCAACCATTAAAGGCTAGAGCATCATGATAAGATAGTGAGATCCATCATGATGAGATAATGAGATCCATCATGGAGAAGTAGTACCAAGAGGGTGATCAATGAATGCACCTAACTCAACAATGTCTTATATAGAAGCAAAAGAGAATCTGTATATCTCCACCTCATCAACATCCCTACAAGGTTATCCCTAAAATATGCATTTCCACTCATGGACCAACATGAAGGATAAAAATTGGGATTACATATATAAAAAAATATGGAGTTATAATTTATGGGTAAAAAACATGGGAAAAAATGAATTCCAAAGAAGTGAATGGTTCCTATGATTATTTTTTTATTTTTTTATTTTTATTTTTTTATAACTTAATTATAATTTATGGGTGGAAAACATGAGAGTTTTTTGAATTCAAAAGAGGGAAACACTTAAGTGTTTCCTATTAAATCGAATATTGAAATTTTATAAATATTTCAACGGTAACTAAATTCAATAAAATATCGATGATGATTGTGGTTTATCAGATTCTTAAAAAGTAATGAAATTCAACCTTATTTCAACCTTATTAGCTAAGAATGAAGAAGAAGAAGCGAATGATAAATCTTATCTTCTAATACAGCAGAGTTGTAAAAGGATATGCATGGAAGATATTTCTGATGAACTTCAATGCCAATTTTTCATGTTTCTTGTCGTTTGTTTGTTCTTGATAGATGCTGCGACTAGACGCTGCGTATCGGTCCATACAGTCCTTATCTCCACTGCATTTTATAAGATTTGGGCCCATGCGAGGAGTTCTGGCAACCACGGAAGTCTCATATGCGACATGATGTAGTTGTCAGAACTTCTTTCTGATTCTTGTTGCCAACTTGGTACTACACTTTTGGTGGAGGCTACGAGTCTAATGCCCGACCTCGCTTGTCTGCCTCTGCAGGTAACAACAATTCTGCCAATTTCCCGACCTCGCTTGTCTTTTTCTGCACCTAACAACTTCATATCCGAAGTCATCACCCAAGAATATATTCTGTCTCATCAACATAGTTCTTATATTCCACAAATCGTGTATGAGAAGCCATATGTAAAGAGGCTTTGTAATCCACCAACCAAGCCTCGTCAAGCTTAGAACACTATGGTTTATGCATCTACATCATAGTACTTTATCCATGGTAAAGTAAAAATGTCATGTAACGCTTTTCCTTTTATTTATAGAAAAGTCTCATATACACAATCTCATTTGGACCTTCTCACATATTCAACTTATTTATTAAAAGGAATGCACTAAATAGGAATAATAATTCACAATAAGAACCTCTTTAGCCACAATAATGAGGATATATGTTTGGTGGTTGGATTAAATTCGAATAAACTACTACATTGTCTAACCAAACATCTTTCTCAAATGAAACCTAGATGCAAGGAGGTCTTATCGGTAACCTATGGGGTAGAAACATGCATGAAGTGTTGTAGTGAAGGCATGGCAAGCCCAAAAATGTCCTCGTTTAGTTTGACTCCCAAATGAATGGGTGGGTGTTAAGAACTAGTGTGTAGAATACAATTGTTGTGTATACTCATATCACCAATTTCTAATGTATTACTGTCTAGCTATTATACAAGATGTAACACCCTGTTTCCCTCAGTTTGTAACTTAATCATAAAATAGGATTACCATGCTAAGGCATGTGGACAATGTAAATGTATTATTGTTTGGGTTGTCAATAACTGACTGTAGCGGTGAAGCCTTGAAAGTAGCACCCATGATATCACTAGAGGAAGAATGTGAAAACTATACGAGAGGGTTCATTATATCAAATAACCCCAAATTTCCCTTGATGAGGATGATAAACCTCATTTGGATCTCAAGGAGAGAAATCAGTGAATGAAGAAAGGACTAGTGGTTGAATTATCAACCACCCCCATGAATGGGAGCATGGTCTAGCTATAGAATGTCAACCCTAAGTACCACAGAGAACTGTAGACCTGATCTTCCCTCTGACAGAAGGAACATGATGGGTCGAGAACCTTCCAAAAGAAGGAAGGTAAGATAGATGCATAGGGACAACCAGACAGGGGAAAAAAGGAGAAGAGTGCACAAGCTCATAAGGGTGATGCGCATAGCTCTCTAGGGGATAATGAATAGAAGGTTGCGAGATTGATGCTGGGGAAGCATATGATAAATCTCACCAAGGCCATAACAGAGAGAAATATTTGAAAGTTGCAGAGAACATAACCTGAGCAAAAGATGAACAGAAAAATAATCCTTGAGAACTGTGAGAGTTCCCTGATGATATCATGGCTTGGAACGGGGGTGGCCAGAGTGCTAAGAATGAATGCCTTTGAGCCTATGGTAGGGTGGAAGGCTGAACACCCACAATCAGTTATTTGGATACCACCTTTAATAGATAAGTAATCGCATATCTTGTGTATTTAAGTGGTACTGTGAATTAAAGTGGATATCCTATGAATGTTGCAGGGATGGATATATTTTCTTAATGATTATACTGTATCCCTTTTATTCCTGCTTGATTGTGTAATTAGGAAAGTAGGAAATTATATCAATTGGATGTGTTTTTATACTCATAAATGCTTGCATTCTGTGGTGGCTTAGACCAGAACCATGAACTATGTGTTTGTCGACCTTAGGTATAGTTTCATGTGCACATGTCGACCCTCCTAATCGTTCTGAGTCCCCTTGGAGGATGGATTTGGTTAAGTTTAGGAGAGGTAGTGCAGATATGCACAAGCTCTATGTGAGGAAAGCATAGACGAAGGACCACTTAAGTTCTAGACTTGATGAAGGAGTGCAATAATAGTGTAGAAGACCCATCTAAGTGTTAATCCGAGGAGAAAGAGCGCAACGCTCTAAAATCATTCATAACTGATGAAGCTCAGGAAGAATAGTGAGGTCCAAGTATCGAAAGGGAATATTCTTTTTCATTTAGAAGATGAACAGATGAGATCCGATCGGGAGGACCTAGGGTTGATCGTGACCATTAGATTTGAAGAAAGGGCGAAGGCATTAACGCCCTGACCCCTTCAGTCTTCGGAAGATCACACATCGAGAGATTCGCACATTGGCGCGATTAAAATCCCAAAACTCGAAGTTGTGATGTGATCTAGACTGTAGATCTAAGGATCTATCGAGACCCTCCTTGACCATCGGATTGGCAAGATCGAGGATTTGTACATTGGGAGATTTTCACTTTAGCATGACTAAACTCCCAAAACCCAAAGTTGCGACATGATCTAGACCATAGATATAAGGTCTATTGGGACCCTCCTTGACCATCAGATTGGTGAGATCAGGGATTCGTACATCGGGAGATTCACACGTTGACGCAACTAAACTTTTGAAACCCGAAGTTGTGATGTGATTTGGAGTGTTTGATCATAGAGGATTGTAGACCATTGATTTGATGTGGGTGAATATCAGGAATCGGTAAACAGAGGTAAGACAACCTCCAAAGTCGTGATTTCTGATTGAGATTTGAAACTATCGAAGCTCAAAGTGTCGAATTGCCGAAGTGTGGAAGAGATGAAGTAGATCTATACCGATAGATCTAGAGGATAGATGGTGTCAATCCATGAACTCCGGGTAAGGTCCCGAAGTGATTCATAACCATTGGATTCAGAGGAGATGTGGCGAAAGTCTATGGATGTCGGGTAAAAAACCAAAGTAATCCTCGATCGTTGGATTTGGGGAAGACACACATCAGTGGATATTAGACTCTAGATAAAATCCATTGGGAAAATAGGTTTGAGATTTGAGATCTTAGAAGTCCGGAGACCCGATGGAGATCTCGACCGCCGATGGAGAAGAGGGTCGTTGGAACGTTGATCTAGGTTGAAAGGTCAACTACCAGGAGTGAAGACAGGACCGTTGATTGAGTAGGACAAGTGTCCATGGATCTTCAACTCCGAAGGATTGAAGTACAAAAGAAAGATAGGTTTGAGATTTTGAACTCGCAGAGTCCAGAATTGCGAAGAGATCTCGATCGCTGATCCAGAGGAGGCTAACCTGGTCCGTAGATATGAGAGGTGTAGATCTGAATCATCGATTTATCCGTTATCTCCAAGATCATGAGATCGACAATCCCATCGCATTGCTGGGACAAGAGTTGTGAGGAGTTTAAGATATCGAGGGTGGAACACAATTCAAACCGTGGTTTCGTCAAGAGGACACTTGGAGATTGTGAGAGCATTGCGGGCCCAAAATAAGTTTGACTCCAAACCTCTTGTGGCCATGCCCACAATAACGTGGTCATTGCCAAGGTCACATCAAGAGGGGCCTATCACACAAAAGGAGCTAACGCCTGACACTCTGACCTTTCACAGGAGGGTGAAAGGGATGGTCGCAAGTGCCCTTAAACTTGCACCAAGAAGCTGAAATATTTTGTGTTTAACTATAGAACGAGACCATCAAGGTCTCAGAGAATTGTTCATCCTCAGAATTAGAGATCCTTAACCAGGAGGTCGGATGGGTTCCCTGATCTTCCAAATTAGGAACCATGAATGGAGATTTTGTCCCTTAAGAAAAGCGAAATTTATTTATTCCCCATTTTGGGTGTGTGACAAAATGGTATCAGAGCATGGTTACAACACTTGTCTTGCTTGGGCTCATGCGAGAGTCACCTAAAGAGGTGTTGTTATTTGCATTTAGTCCTTGAGGAAAAAGGACTCCAGATTGAACCTATGATTTTGGGAATTCTTGTTGAATTTCAGCAGAAGAAATTACTTAACCCTTGTCAAGTGATAAATACTCTTACCTGAGTAGGGATATGCTAATTAAAATTGATAATAAGACTTGAATGTGGATAGATGAAGGTGGCAGGGTTCTGTCAAGGGTAGTTGAAGCTCGAAAGGTAGACGACCTGACATTCGTGACATTGCCTCTAAGTATGGGCAGTTGGAACCTTAGGCACTGATGATGGTTGATTATATAATGGTTAATGCCTTTGTGGGATTAAAGGAACCCAATAGAATCAGGTAGGATCCTTGGCAATACAATTATTTCTTTATATTAAACTCTGAGTATATAACTCCTCATGACCAGAGGAAAGGTGAGATGAGTAAATTCCTATAGAAGTTGAGGCAATAAAGTTTCTTGCCAGCTACTATAGTATAGAAGGGAGAGTGACCCTAGTTGGTCATTGCTATAAAGAGAAGGCAACATCAGTATGAGTTATAACTGTGAGATTAATCATGTAAGTGACTGTAATCTCTAACTAAAGAACATTAATGATAAAACTAAGCTAGTATGACGAATACTTAGTTGTGTGTGTATGCTTGAGTGCATGGATCTAATGCATTGAGAAGATTCTTGATATGAAACTTGATATTAATACCGGTTAGATACGAATGATATCAAATGTGAAAGTGATGCAAATGTATGATGTAAGAGTATAAGTATACTAAATGCCCAATATGGTTTCCCTAATGAGTGAAATGTGAGGCAAGCTTAGCACTTGCCAAGATTGAATGAATAGTAAAATAATACCATGGTTGCATGGTTGACTCCATTTTGAAGAGTCATGAAAGTTATATTTTGAATGATAGCTTAAGGGGAATGTGTTCCATTCCCTGAAGAAATATTAACGTAAAGAGAAGAAAGAGTGGACGAGCAAGGATGATCTGTTGTCATAATAAGAGGCGATTGATTCTGCCTTGAAGGTCACATGAGAATGATTGTAAACAATCATGAGTTGATTGATTTTAAAGTAGAGATGTATGCAGGCTATAAATTATACATATGGCAGCTACACACAGGCCGATGATTATGAATATGGTTAAGAACATCATGGAAGTAAGTTAACAAACCCCAATATGTATGGAAACATAATTTGGGTACCTAACCAAGACATACATTTATATTTCTTAAGGAATATTTGGTAAACAACTAAAACTAATTCAAGGATGAGTCCATCACAGGTAGTGGTAGACGTGCAATAAAGAATTTTCATGCGATGGGAGTTCCTTGTGAAGAAACTATGTAAGGAATCTTTCAAAAGAACAAAGTCACAACCCTAATAATCATTGAAGGTTGGGCAATGGGCTGCAAAGCCTATCTATATGTAAGAATCCTAGATTACATTTTGAAAGCATCATGTAATAAATAGAAGACTAATGAATGGTTACATGAGTATGTTTGATTGAATATGTTGGGTAACGGGTTAAAGCCATGTTAAGAAAAGGCAGTGAAGCCTTTAGAGATAACTCAGCTGGACTAAAAAGTCTCATGCGGTGTAGAAAGAATTGGAAGAAGGGGAGATTCCCTAACTCCCTCCTTGCTATGTGTTATGTTTCCTCTAGAATGAGAAAGTCAATTTACTGATGAAAGTAAGTTTTCACATCATAGTGATGATGATTGTATTGCTGCAGAAACAATTGGGAACTGTTTGTATTGCATTCATAGAGATCCTTGAAGATAATGTGATGAACTTCATAAACATATATTAGGACATTTTGAAGAAGTTATGAATTTGGATGTTATGATACATGCATTTTAATTGATATTACAAACTAATGATGCATGTTGTGTATAGAAAGAAATTGGAACTGTTGAGGAAGATGGTTACCAATGATGGGCAACCTCAAGTAGAGGATCACCATGGGAAGGATGCGGTCGAAAGATTGTTGACAGGACTGTAAGAATCCCCCTAAAGGCATTGCTGATGAGGTAAAATTCAGAAAGAGGGTGCTAGCAGCCAAGAACAGGTATGAAAAGATTGGGTAAGAATCCTTTATGGAATATTTTATTGTCTAATGTTATGCACATAATTTTAAAAGGGAAGTTGTATGCCATGGATACCTAGGTAGGGTATGATTCATAAAGGAGCAACCGAGTGATGGAGGTGTGAACCTATGGCAGTGAAGACTAATTGTATGATGCAATAACATTTGAACCAAATGATCTTTGTTGACAAAAAAGGGTGGGGGTCAAAAACATTTACTAAGAAATCATAGAAATCCCTTCAATCAACTACAGATCGAGATCTTGAAGGTTGCAAAGGAGAACCCTGGTCGAATTAGGTTAATCGAGAACTTGACAGAGGAGATGAACACAAGCCGTTCATCATAAGGAAATCGATCTTAGTCGTCAGATCGATTTCAAGATCCATTCAGGAGGAGCCGAAATCTTTCAAGTTGTCAGATCTCGGAAAGGTAATGCACTGGTTAGTCACAAGGAATTATCAGGATTTCACAAAACTAGAAGATTTGGAATAAGCAGAGTGAAAATCATGAAACCCCGAAACGCAAAATCCCGAGATCATCAGGACCGTCCATTGAAAGGGAACACATGGCAAGAGATCAACATTTTGCTCACTCGTAGAGTGGAAAGGTCAAAGGGAGGAGTTGCGAGAATTCATGAAACGTGAAATCATGACTGGATCATAGCCGTTGGATGGAGAGCTGGTGTGGACTGTTGATTTGATCCAAATATTTCACAATTTCGAGTATCAGAGAATTAGGAGAGCATAGGTGAATCGCATCGGGAGTCCCCGATACTAAAAATCCTGTCACGCTCAGAAGG
This sequence comes from Picea mariana, assembly GCA_032191745.1. NCBI lineage: Eukaryota > Viridiplantae > Streptophyta > Pinopsida > Pinales > Pinaceae > Picea > Picea mariana. Next base: position 25,417 of record JASDQU010014046.1, on the reverse strand, counting down.
ATTGGCCCCAGTTCATAGTGAAGGGTCATATGGATGGAGGATAAGGGAGGAGCTAGCATGCCCTAGGCCCTTGTCAAAATTTCAGAACTTGGGAGTTCGAAGGATGGAGAGTCAGTTGACTCATATAGTCGATATGCGAAATTGCGACGCGCCTTTTCGGATAAGCGTGTGGTCACGAGGCGTAGTCACGTGGAGGAGACTTTCGCTTAGTGCTTGTTCACACGCGCATGATTTTTTTTTTTTTTATGAAAATACCTGTGGATTGTTTCTTAGAGGTTCCAACAGGGAATCAAAGATTGTTTCAATTCAGTCTTGAACAGATCCTAGATCGGAAGGTTGTGCAACCCTTGGAGAGAAGGAGGGGGGGGCTCTGCACCAGAATGAAAATGAATAAGCCATGAGGGGAAGAGGTTGGTTAAATTGCAACACACCATGGACAAGAACCTGTCGTAAAGTGTGACAAACTTGAAATCCATGCAAGAGTGCATTGGGTATGAATGTGGCCGCGAATACTGGCACATTTGTTAAATCCTTTAAAATGTTGAATTACGTTTTGAAAGGTTTGGTATGTTGAAATGTGGCATAGGAAAGGAATGGGATTACCTTTTCATGTTTATACAGATGTGATGAACTATTAGTAGCATAGTTTTGAATATATATATATATATATATATATATATATATAGACACACACACATGGATGCATGAGAGACTAACAATTTGTTTGGCTATGGAAAGAATGAATTGTAGGAAGCAAAAGGTCATGGATATGGAAGTGATGTAATCCCATAAAGAAGACCAATTGCCTACTGAGCCAAGCTGCAAGAAATGATATTTCTTTTTTTTGAGAAAGTGAATGTGAGTGTTAGTACGCACAATTTTGAAATGGTCCATGATGACGTTATAAAGGTGCAATAAAATGTATGTGCATGGAAACTAACAAATTGTTTGGTTGATTGAAGTTGAAAGTGCAGGAAGCAAGGGAGTCTTGAATATGGTAGTGTTGTAAGCCATCAGGAAGACCAATTGCTTGCTGAGCCAAACCGTAATGGGAAGGAAAGTCCCATAATTATGAATCTATTTCTTGTGCAAAACAAATATGGAAACAAAGTGTGGAATTTGGATATCTGCGGGTCATAAAGTTACAAGAAAATTTTGAATTTAAATTTTATGATGATGTCTTGTAAATTTTTATATGCCTATGATACGGGTTAGAAAGAATATAATCTGAATGCATGGAATAAAGACTGAATCAGGAGAAGGAGAGTAACCTTCATCCCTATCTATGATTGAGTCGGAAGAAGGAGAGTAACCTTAGTCCCTAACTTTAGCTGAGCTGGAAGGATGTCAAGCTATAACAGCATGAAAAATGGCTACTGCTGAGCAATGAGAACCCCATGGTAAGCCATGATCACATAGAATATATTGTGTTGAGGTAACACAAGCCGGATGGATGCCTCGACATAGAAAGTCTGAGAGACACCTCAACTGTAAAACTCGATAGAGTCTCTAGAATTATTTCTGTGTGAAAAAATCTTGGCAGGGAAAGATGGATCACCCGAGGGACTGTATAGCAGAGAAGGGGATGCCTGAGCCTTGACCTGGAGGGTGAGTGACCACAAGGAAGAGGATACCTTAATAGTTCTTGTAAACTATTGGGATCATGCACACGATGAGTAGTTCTTCCTGTGCAAGAAAACCTTGGTAGGGCAAGATGGATCACCCGAGGGACTATATAACAGAGAAGGGGATGCCTGAGCCTAGGCCTAGAGGGTGAGTGACCACAAGGAAAATGAAACATTGATAGTTATTGTAAACTATTTATTGGGATCATGCATACAATGGGTATGTCAAGGAAAAACAATGAGCTTGGATAACAAAACAATCATGTGGATACAAATCCACAAACTGCACAGATAATTATTGAGCTAAGATTATGACAATTTCCTAGAAATTTTTATGCAGTGTTTTCACATAAGAGTATGATTAACATGCTTGATTGTCCAAGAATTACTGAAAGAAGGTGACAAAGATTAAGGGTCTGAAATAGGACCTGACCGAGAGAGAAATACCAAGATTTCTGAAACAACTGAATGAGAAAGGTATGACAGGTGTTTTGAGAAAGAACACCGAGGATGGTGTTCCTTTAAGGGGGAGGGAATTATAACACCTCGTTTCCCCCAGTTTGTAAATTAATCATAAAATAGGATTACCATGGTAATGCATGTGGACAATGTAAATGTATTATTGTTTCGGTTGCTAATAACTGACTGTGGGGGTGAAGCCTTGAAAGCACTGGCCATGATATAACTAGAAGAAGAATTTGAAAACTATACGAGAGGGTTCATTATATCAAATAAACCCAAATTTCCCTTGATGAGGATGATAAACCTCCTTCGGATCCTAAGGAGAGAAATAAGTTAATGAATAAAGGACTAATGGTTGAATTATCAACCACCCCCATGAATGGGAGTATGGTCTAGCTGCAGAATGTCATCCCAAAGTACTAGAGAGACTTGCAGACCCAAGCTTCCTTCTGACAGAAGGAACATGATGGGTCGGGAACCTTCCAAAAGAAGGAAGGTAAGATAGATGCACACATACAACCAATCCGGGGAAGAAAGGAGAAGAGCGTGCAAGCTCGTAAGGGGGATGCACAGAGCTCTCCAGTGGATAATGAATAGAAGCCCATGAGCTTGATGTTGAGGAAGCATCTGATAAATCTCGTCGAGGCCATAACATAGAGAGATATCTAAGAGTTGTAGAGAACAGAACCCGAGCATAAGCTGAAGAGAGAAATAATCCTTGAGAACTGTGAGAGTTCCCTAATGATATCATGGCTTGGCACGGGGGTGTCCACAGTGCTAAGAATGAATGCCTCTAAGCCTATGGTAGGGTGGAAGCCCGAACACCCACAGTCAGTTAGTTGGATACCACCTGTAATAGATAAGTAATCACATATCTTGTGTATTTAAGTGGTACTATGAATTTAAGTTGGATATCCTATGAATGTTGCAGGGATGGATATATTTGCTTAATGATTATATTGTATCCCTTTTATTCCTTCTGGATTGTGTAATTAGGAAAGTAGGAAATTATATGAATTGGATGTGTTTTTATAATCATAAATGCTTATGTTTCGTGGTGGCTTAAGTCAAAACCACGAATTGTGAGTTCATCAACCTTAGGTATAGTTTCATGTACGCATGTCGACCCTCCTAATCGTTTTGAGTCCCTTGGAGGACAGAGTTGGTTAAGTTCAAGAGAGGTATTGGCACAGGCTCTTTGGGAGGAAAGTAGAGACCGAGGATGACTTAAGTTCTAGGATTGATGAAGGAGCGCATGAATAGTGTAGAAGACCCTTCTAAGTGTTAAGCCCAGGAGATAGAGCATAATGCTCTTAAATCCTTCATAACTGATGAAGCTCAGGAAGAATAGTGAGGTCCAAGTATCAAAAGGGAATATTCCTTTTCATTTAGAATATGAATGGATGAGATCCGATCGGAAGGACCCAGGGTCAATCGCAACCATTAGATTTGAATAAAGGGCATATGCGTTAACGCCTCGACCCCTTCAGTCTTTGCAAGATCACACATCGGGAGATTCACACGTTGGCGCGACTAAACTCCCGAAACCCAAAGTTTCGACGTGATCTAGACCGTAGATCTAAGGATCTATGGGGACCCTCCTTGACCGTCATATTGGCGAGATCGAGGATTTGTACATCGGGAGATTCACACGTTGGCGCGACTAAACTCCCGAAACCCGAAGTTGAGATGTGATCTAGACTGTAGATCTAAGTATCTATCGGGACCCTCCTTGACTGTCGGATTGGAGATATAGGGGATTCATACATTGGGAGATTCACACATTAACACAACTAAACTTTCGAAACCCAAAGTTGCGATGTGATCTGGACCATTGGATCACAGAATTGTAGACCATTGATTTGACTCAGGTGAATATCGGGAATCAGGAAACAGAGGTAATCTAACCTCCAAAGTCATGATTTTTGATTAATAGTTGAAACTCCTGAAACCTGAAGCATCGAAGTGCCTAAGTGTCGAAAATCCTAAGTAGATCTGGACCGACAGATATAGAGGACAGATGGCGTGAATCTGTGAACTCTGGGTAAGGTCTCGAAGTGATTCATAACCATTGTATTTGGAGGACACATGGCGCAAGTCTATGGGTGTCGAGAAAAGACCCAAAGTAATCCTTGATCGTTGGATTTGGGGAAGACACGCGTCAGTGGATCTTAGACTCCAGGTAAAAGCCATTGGGAAAATAGGGTTGATATTTGAGATCTTGGAAGTTCAAAGACCCAGAGGAGATCTCGACCACTGATCGAGAAGAGGTTCCTTGGACCGTTGATATGGGTTGAAAGGTAAGCCACCCAGATTGAAGGCATGACCATTGATTGAGTAGGACAGGTGTCCATGGATCATCAACTCTGGAGGATTTAAGTACGGAAGAAAGATGGGTTTGAGATTCCAAATTCCCGGAGTCCAGAATTGCGAATAGATCTCAATTGCTGATCCAGAGGAGGCTGACCTGGTCCGTAGATCCAAGAGGCGTAGATCTGAATTGTCAATTTAGTCACTATCATCAAGATCATTAGATCGACGATCTTGTAGCATTGCGGGGACATGAATTCCAAGGAGTTTAATATATTGAGGGTGGATCTCAATTCAAACCGTGGTTTCGTCAAGAGGACACCTGGAGGTTGTGAGAGCATTGTGGGCCCAAAAGAAGTTTGACTCCAAACCACTTGTGGTTATGCCCACAATCACATGGTCTTCGCCAAGGTCACATCAAGAGGGGGCCTATCACACAAAAGGAGCTAACGCCTGACACTCTGACCTTTCATAGTAGGGCGAAAGGGAAGGTCGCAGGTGCCCTTAAACCTACACCAAGAAGCCGAAAGATTTTGTGTTTAACTATAGAATGAGACCATCAAGGTCTTAGAGAATTGTTTGGCCTCAAAATCAGAGATCCTTGACCAGGAGGTCGGATGGGTTCCCTAATATTCCAAATTAGGAACCATGAATGGAGATTCTATCCCTTAAGAAAAGAGAAAGTTATTTATTCTCTGTTGTGGGTGTGTGACACAACATGTGTAAGTTTTTCGACATTTGTCAAGGAAGCTGAGCCTATAAATAGATCTCCAAGATTGGGATCTAAGAATATAGTTTTTCTCCATTCATAAATTAATTGAGAGAGAGAGTGTGCCAAAAATCTAACTAGAGCCCTCTATAACACTATGCTTTGGTGATCAACTCAAGCATTTTTTTTTCTTAACATTATTTTACATCATCTCTATATTCGTAGGTCAATTTGTAGAGTTGTAAATGTTTGAAAATTTTGTATGGGAGACTAACATTCTTTTCCATGGTAGAGAATGTTGCAGCTAGTGCATATGAAATAATGGGAAAATTTTAAAATATTATCCATCTAAGATACAAAGGAATCTAAGAGAAAATTAGAATTTCTTTAGCTATATCAGTCTAAAAGTAAATAAGGTATTCCCATGGCAGAATGGTGAGAGTGTGAGGTTCTTAAGGGTTGTGGAAGCCAATGAATAGAAAAAAAATATATTAAGCCAAGCTTGGCACTTTGATATCAATGATATCTCAAGAAATAGGTGGTAGATTTTAACAATTAAAATATTGTGTGTAGCTAGTACCAACAATCTACGATCCAATACCAACAAGAAATTGTGACTTGGCAAGGGATGACATGTCCAGAAGCTATAACATCCCCTAACTTAACTAATGAATATTACTTGTGGAAAATACACATAATTTCAAAATTTTCTTTTGGTAATTAAATATTGTAGCTTACTAGCTATGAATTAAACACATATTTAACCAAAATAGAAAACCCATAATTAAACGCATCTAAAACATTATAAATGAACATAATACAGTCAAATAATCATCTATGAAAAAACATAAAAAGCATTCTCATGCAAAGGGTAAAAAAATAACCATATAAATCATAAGTGAAACTCAAAAAATAAGTAAACACCTGCCTTTTAAAATATTTGTGCAACCACCTACTTGGAAATGTAAATTCCACCCAACCATAGACTTGTTGTTCCAAATATCAATAGCAAGTCACCCCCGTTCTAGGTTTAGGGATCCACAAGAGAAGGGTGCCTCTCACAATCCACTCACATCCCAAATCACATAACCCATCAGTATTCTCCTAAAACTATCTTGAATTTCCTCTAGATCTCTTCCTCTTGACTTTCCCAATCCAATGAATGTACCCCTTCCCTGCTCTCAGTCCCTCAGGCCTCACATTCGTTTATCAAGGTCTCTCTGACTTAAATAACCAAGAATCTCTCTACCAGGAATTGAAGGGAACTCATTGCTAAGAAAAAGATACCAGGAAACAATAACAAGCAATTGTTGTTCTAGTGAAACTCACTCGGGAGTTTACTCTTTAGGTCTGAAAACCTAGCTCTTCAATTTTTAGCTCCAGAATGCTCCAAAAATGCTCCAACATGCTCCAGAATTCACCCAGTCTTCTTGGTCGAGCTCCAGTGCTCTTTTCCCTTGCTCTCTGTTTTTTTTTTTTAATGCAAAACTGAATATGAAAAATTGTCTATTCTCCCCCATACGAATTTCCTCTATTTTCCCAAGATAGTTGAGTTCTCACTCTACCCAATGTTGATTGTATTGCAGCCCTATCCTTCTAATAACTATGGATGTGACTTATACACCCACCCCTTTACATGAATTTCAATGATTGGGCTCTCATACACTCAACCAGAAATAGAAGGTTTCCCAAGTGATAATGAAATTGAAAAATCCAAGTTTGAATTAATACCCACAATTAATGACCTCCTCGGGATCCTCTTAGACAATCTTATAAATTTTTAACTCTCTTGTGGGTAAATCATCCCCCATCTCAATCCATATTCAGAGCAATTGATATCACATTATATTTATTAAAATTAGAAAATACATTCACATGTTACTTTAATTAAAATGAGAATTAAAGTGGGGATGTTACAAAATCACTCCCATATAGGTGGCAGATTATTAAGTGGATAAAAAATGCAAGGAGATAATTTCAAAATATTCTTATAAATTGATGAATTATACACTTCATTCTTTTTATTATATAATATTTAAATTGTTAAAAAAAAAATCAATATGCGAATATCAAATTTTAATTCTTTGCAAAATAATAATAATAATAATAATAATTTATTTTTAAGGTCATGACCAAGCCACCACACCAAATTAGTGTATGAGACCCCCTTGTTTGTGGGACAAGGGACCTCCCTCTGCCTAGCGATTTGACTGGTAAAGTCTATGAAAGTATACATTATTATTCTTTGGAAATCTAACCGTTAACTTATTTTAGATTGAAGGGATTACATAAGTGAAAAATAAATATTTATAATTTATGGATGAAAAGTTTAGAAAAAAATTAATTCAAAAAGTGATTTTTTAAGAATTACTTTTGACTTCCATAAATTTTGTACATTCTTTTATATTTCAAATTATTTAAGAGTAAATATGTACCATTAAATAATTTTAAGATACTAGTGGATGAAATGTTTAATATTTATTATAAAAAAAAATTCTCAATGTATTTAATATTCTTTGTTTAAAATTTCAGTTTTTTTTTTCTAATAATATAAAAAAAATTACAACCTTTTATTTATAATGTTTACAATATTTTTATATTTTTTATATATTTAAATTGAAGAAAAATCATAATTACTCAAAATAGTATTTATGATATATGAACAAATATTAGATTTATTTTTTTATTTAAAATTAACACCATATATTTATATAAATTAAAAAAAAAATTAAAATTTTATATGTAATAAATCTTTTAGATAAATGTTAAATTTTAAAGTTGGTCTTATCATTACACTAACATGTTAATTATCATAGTATATTACTTTAATATCTTGACTATTGAATAACACTTTAATTCTATCAGTCCCCGAGGTGTAGGATAGTTGGTGACAGAGTGTGTTGTTAAGCCACTCCATGATGTTAAAGTCACCGGTTCGAAACCTGCGGGGACAAAAAATCCAACCATGTTAAGGGTTGGTGTGGCTCAGGCCGGGTGCGATCCCCGGGTGATTTTGATGGCTTAGATGCTCCTGAGTCGCGGTTTCTCAAGCCACAGGTTAATCCCGATGCCAACAGGTTCGGCCAAATTAACAAACAAAAAAAAAAAAACACTTTAATTCTATCAGAAGGAAAACATTGAGGATGGAACTTTGCGGTTCACAGCCTATGGAGACTTGTGGGTCGCCTAATGCGGTCACAAGTCTCCCGCTCTTCTAAGCCCCGTCTCTAAACATCCACCCCACCACCTCCCTGATATGACCACTACCCTGTCTCACCTTACCCTACTCTTATCCCTCCCACTCTTCCCTCTCCTCCCCGACTAGCCTTCAACGTCTCTTTCCTCCCTCCTGTTTTCTCTCCTGCCGATAGTAGCAATTGACGTACCAACAGTTTCAGTCCTCCCATGGCTACCTATGAGGATGAGCTGGAGTACTCCCTGGACTCGGGCGAATCCCTACCTTGGCTTGGGCCAGTTGGCAGTCCCACTCCCACTATCGGTCCACCGCTTTCCCTGCAGCCCTCCCCAAGCCTCTCTTCGCACTCTACCCCGCTTCCTCACTCTGATTTCCTCTCTCACCTCTCAGGTTTTTCAGACTCCTCCCCCCTTTTTTCACAACCTCCCCCTCTTGGACTAGCCGCGAACACTGGATCCCTCCTTCGGCTCCCCCCTACTCCCTTAACGTCCTCACAAACCCCTCTCTTTTCTGCGCCCCTACCCCGACTCCCCCCTCTGCCACACTCTCCCCCACCTTCTGCACTCTCTAC